>OMMV01074393.1:0-12232 GCA_900302635.1 Chatrabus melanurus
AAGAATAAATAAGTCTCATTGGCAGCACCGGCCGACCCGATGGACAGTAATGTGGACTTTATTTGTTAATTACACCTTTTTTACATGGAATGTACAAACTGTGTGACTTCAAGAGCAGCAGTTATGACGTGTGGAATTAATTTTACGTCCAGACGGAACGTCAACCTCGCTAACATCTCGCCAGCGTGTCTCTGAGAGATAAGTAATTATCTTATCACCGTGCATGTATCTTATTGGCATTATTCCATGAAATACAGTGTGGACATGTCTTGTAAATGTGCAGTTTGGGTGGACAGTGATGCAGCCCATCTTCACAGGGGGGGCCGGATTTATCATGAGCCACAATAATTACGAACGGTTCACGTCGGGTTCCAGAAGGGGTTTGTGCCGCTGCGACATCTGTGGAAATTTGTCAGGAATGCCTGTGTCGGATAAATTTTTGGACATGCCCTAAATTCAAGCGACGCTTGTGTGCCACTCTGCGCCGCCCTGCGACGCCCGCCACGGGTGTGGGAATCCCCGTGGATGCGCCAGGGCATTCCGGGGTTCCCACGGCGATGCCGTTCGCATGCTTGTCGCAGCCCAGTGTGATAGGCCCTTAAGTCTCTCTAAGTAAACGCTTGTTGGACACAAAGTTATTCCAATGGTACCCAAAGTTCTTTCAATGAGACTTAGCACCAAAGACATCTTGTAATCGCCCTAGATTACTGGTTAGCTAGATCTCACAAATATACAGTAAGGCAGGAGGTACCAGGACCCTAAAGATTTGGATCTTCATTCTCCTGCAAAGGTATCTGTATCACCAAACACCACTGTCCAGTCTCCTCATGACTCCACAAGCTGGTTCAAGACATCTCTGGATTTCAAAGGCCGAGGACCCAGAGACATGAAGATCACTACCGTGATATGCAAATCTTTCTACAAGTTCAACACTTTCACCGCATACAAATAAACTTCTGATGACTGAGTATAGGATATCCTTGAAATCAATGTTGATATCTTTGCAGCAGAACGAAGGTCCAAGTCTTCCGGGTCCTGGTGCTTCCTGTCTTACTGTATAGTTGGATGCTAATCAGTGACCTAAGGAGATGACTAGATGCCTTTGGTACCAGGTCTCTTCGGAAGATCCTTGGGTACGGCTGGAATGACTTTGTGTCAAATGAGTGGTTTCTCATTGTAAGAAGAAATGAGAAGTATCACGTGCATTGTGAGGGAATGCCTATTATGTTAAGTCAAGATTTAGAACCCATATGAAGACAGACCACAAAATGGATAAAGAGTTAAAGGATTTATTAATAACTAAAACTGGTAAATAAATAAACAGAGTAGAGTCAAAATGAAAATAATAGTCTCAGTCCCAAAACCAACACAAACTTAACTGAAGAGGTTAAAGGTCCAAGCAGTCCAAGGTCATGTTGAAGTCCATGAGGAGCAAAACCAGGTCTGGGGGGGAGAGATAAGAACAAAAGGTTAAACAGACCACCCGAGGTAAAAGAACAAACAGAACGACTAAACTAAACACCTAAAACACTGAAAACAAACAGGGAACCAAAAACCCAGCACACATACAGAGACAGACTGACAAAATGACTGAATGCTCACGCAACCAAACTAAGACTGTGAGCGACTTAAACAATGAAACAAGTAACGAGCTTAACACGATACAGGTGCTGTGATTGAGGAGTGGAACCAGGTGCACAGTGAGAGACAACCACAAAAGCACAGAGACAAGTGTCAGACACTGTGAACAATTAACTAAGTGCATGACAAAACTCAGGACAGACTAACAAGAGGGAAACTGAAAAATACTTAATGCAAAACCGAACTGGAATGTGACTGAGAAACTAGAAGAGAACTCAGGACTGGAGAAATCATACAAACAATACAAGGTGATCAAAACCTAAACATAGAGGGCACAGGACAAATGACAGGACACAGCAATGTCAGCTACAACATTTTGGCCATGTGGTGCATTTCTTTGTGCAAGATCCAGAATGCAGATGCTTCATTGTGAGGACCCCAGCAGCTGGAGAAGGCCAAGGCTACGCCTACGCTTAACCTGGCTGTGGCAGATGGATGGTTACTTTGGAGAGGTGGGGATGACTCAGTTGTCTGTCTGGGTGGTTGCCATCCAGTACCCGGGGCGGTTCCATGGAGTGGCGGATGCTGCGAAGCGTGACAGCAGCGCACGCTCCGAAACTTGACTTGAAAGCTTTCAATGACATACAATAGTTATCAGATATATAAAATACTATTCGTTGATGTTGAATTGTTTGGTTGATGAGTGAGGCCGTGAAACCTGTAGGTCGTGTCAAAGCGGCCTTAATTACCAGTTGGAAATGATTCCATCAGGTTTGGAGAAAAGAAGTTAAAAAGACTTCAGAAAAGAAGTGAATTATGAAGCATCTGCTAGTGCTGGGTGTCTGTTAAGTACTGCACAGCTGGACACACACATGAGCGCACACTCTTTCTGGCACATATCCGCGTCTTCACACACTTCACTGATGTTCTGCAGTAAATATTTACGGATGCTTCCTGGCAGCCAGATAGTGTCCTGGAAGCCAGATGTAATTTACACATCTTTTTGATGCAGCCTCATTTTCCATTACATTGAAGTAGCGAGGGAGTGGAATAAATGGTGGAGTCACTGTAACTTTGTGCAGCAGTGACCAAATTTTGGCATGTAAACCACAAAGATTGAAATTTAATAAGCACAGGCCATGAACTAAAGAAATTTTGTGTTGCACACTAATCATGCAAAATTATTTCTTCTGCATCTTATTGGATTTTGATTTTAATTAAGATATTTGCCTTGCACTCAAGATTACATCTTGACCCAATCAATACAGCAAGATAACATTCGGAAGATTTAAATATTTGTCTTCGTAGTTCCCTTTGTTAGACAGATCAGGATTTTGATTGGACTGTATGTATTCAGATTATGCTTCAGCCTTTACATTTTAACCAGCTGAGCCACTTAAAGTCTGCTGCAGATGGACTGTCCAAGATATGGATCTTGAAACAGACCCAGTGTGGGACAACAGCCACACCGTAAAACCTGATAAACCCATCCGACTCAACAAAGTTTCAGTAAACGCAAAGCAATTAGCGCAGATACTTCATGCATCAATAATTGTTTTAATTAAAATAGACATAAAAAAAAAATAGACATAGCTGATTCGTGATGCATGGACTTAAATATATGAAGTGAATAGTAATAATTCAGTGTACTTTGTGGAACTTAATATTTTCAAGTATATTGAATGATATATGTGGTGTATTAAAAATGTTTTCTTTTGGCTCTGGTCCTTAATGCTCTTCTATCCATGTTTTAATGTGGTTGACTTGGGACATGGATTGGTTTTCAGTTTAGTGTCTTTCTCAAGGACAATTTAACATACAGGAATACTTGAGATGGTCCATCAACTTTCTAGTTGAACATTAATGTGCTCCACCATCTGCACCATCATCCCCAAACCGTACACCTTCTTTACACAAATGCTTGTAATCCATGCTATATACTTTTTGTTGTTTAATTCCAGAATATACACCATCTGAGTCTGCCTCAGTAAACCAGAAAAGGAAGTAAATAACATTTAATGACCCAGCCGAGCAAGAAGTCGGTCTTTGTCAGATATTTTGACTTGTAGGAAAAAAGAGAAATATAAGATATAAAGCTCAAGAGGTGAGCAGTAGTGGCCGTGTCTCAGCTGGTAGAGCAGGTTTTTCCAATCCAAAAGGTTACTGCGTTGATCCCTCACTACCGACGTGGTTCTTTCTTCCTGTGTTTGTGTGGGTCCCCTCCAGGAGTTCCGGCTTCCTCACACTTCCAAAGACATGCAGGTTATTTGAACTGGAAATTTGAAATTCAACATAGGCGTGAGTGCGAGTGTGGATGAGTTTATCTATCTCTATGTGTCGGCCCTCCAATAGACTGGCAGCCTGTCCAGGGTCTACCCCGCCTTTTGCCCTATGTCTGCTGGATAGCCTTCAGCCCTCCCGTGACCCTGAAGCGGCTACAGAAAATTAATGAATGAAAAGTCCTACATAGGCCCTGAGGCCCTGAGGTGCCGGTGCTTATTCCTGGATTCTGTAATGTGAAGCTGATGACAGTCTACGACTCCCCCTGGACTGGATGCCAGTCTGACACAGGTTACTTCCCCAGACAATGCAGAAGCAGTGTCCAAGGTCTACTTATTAGTAGCACAACTCCTTGTCCCACTGAGTTACCTGCTCTACTACAGTGAGAAATGTTTAAACTCACTGGGTTCTTATGTTGTTATATTCATTTAAGTTAATTTAACACTTATTAACCAGGTTTATTTAGAATAAGTTTTGATAGGTTAATTTCTTAAGATAACTTAAAGTGCCTGTAAAGCAAATTCAGAGATTTGCTTCAAAACACATTATACATGTTAGAAATGTTTTGCTGATCATATGTTAAAATGTATTGAACCATGTGTATGTTTTTTTTATTTGGAGTTTGACTGGATTTCGGTGTTTCACCACAGATTTTTTGTGGGTGGTGGCTTAAACTGAACTGTATTACGCACTACAATTTCATTTCCATACGCCTATATAAAGCTAGAGCCGATTTGAATCTGTGCTCCAGAGCATTAGGTGGCGATAATGCACCTTTTACGCTGGTTGTCAACCGCTGTTAAACAAGAAGAAGAAGAAAAATAATCTCTGGTCATCCCGCTCAAACTGTGAGTCTTGTGAGACAGCGGTTTGTTTTATTTATTTTGTTTCCTTTCAAATGGTGTATTGTTGTCTACTATGGAACGTTTTTTTTTCTCATCTCGCTGAGTGTTTGTATGTTCCGTGTTGTTCAATAAAGCTCTTTTTTTTTTTACTTGCTCCCACACCCTTCCCCTCCCCACATGATTGGACATGGTTTCAATGCCTTCAGCCGAGACGCCCACAGCGTCAGAGGCCAGAGCGAGAGAGAGAGCAAAAACTGCTAATTTTTACACAATTTTAAACTTAATTTAATCTACTTAGCGATACTGTTAATCATTAAAATTCGGCTAGGTGGTTAATAACATGTTTTTCTGTGGTTTGACAATTTGAAAACAGATTGGTTTTCACTTTACAGGCACTTTAATTTTTTTTCCTCGGCTTTTGTGGCATAGGCATGTATCCTCTAAAATGCAGTAAATGAATAGATGGATAGATCAATGAAAGAGTCCATACCCTCCAGTTTGTAACTCAAAAACAATAACTGCCATCATTTTGTAACTCTCCAAATTAAAAGAACATATAACAAAGACAAAGTCTTTCAAATCTGGTGAAATTTGATGCACCGCATCTACTGAAAAATAACTCTATTGTGCTGATGCAAAATCCCATAGACGTCTCTGCCACCTGCTGGATGTTTGGTGAATGCAGGATGGATGATGGATTAGGAGCAGGTGTGGTTGTCAGTGACAGAGACAGACAGTACTGTACTAAATCAGAGAAGTAATGCTTTCTGATATTTTCACAGCAGTTTTATTCCAAAACTCAAAATAACAGTCATACCTCCACACAACCCAGCAGAAAAGATTATGGATGTATTTAGCAAAACAACAAGAGAAAGAGAGATGGTCACGCTATGCAGTCAGCGTGGTCTGTGAGAGAGAGAGAGCATGTGTTTCTGCACAGAAATGTACTAAATCAGAGAAAAAAAACGCTCATTTTCCCATTGTTTAACAGCAGTTATGTTCTAAAATTCAACAATCACAGTCACAAATCTACACAACTCTCCAGAAAGGACTGTGTATGAATGTAGGCAAAGCAAACTTATTCCTTCTCTCGGTCTCTCTTAACATATACATGTAGTTTTAAAGTTACGTTTCTTGAAATCAACATGTCAGTTACTTTCATTTCCAAAGCCTAGATCTAGCGGCCACCAACGCCACCGCTGCGTGTGAGGTAATCGGTTTCCTCAAAATGTTTGAGTTGAACTAACTGCTCAGGTTTTATAGCACATCCAAAAGTTTAGTATTAATCTATATTATCCAAATTTCACTCCATCTATCCCTGCACCTGTTATCCTCATCTCTCCAAAACCAGCTTTCTCGCTCAGATTAATAGGCAAGGTGGCCATTAGTGCTCAACTAAGGCTTTGATACCGATGGGGATGCAGTTAATTTGGATAATATCGCTGCCACATGTCATCAACAACAGACTAACAGGAGGCAGGATACAAAGTGTAGGCTGCTCTGCTTACTGCAGCTGTGAGGTCTGGATGAACCTTGAACAGACTTACTCCCTCTCTCTCTCTGTCTGTCTCTTAATGCTCGCTCTACAGCATCTGTGTTACCTGGCACACGCACGCATGCCATAAATAATACCTGCACCAAAGCACGCTGGCCGAAAATTAAAGGCTTTAATGGAGCTTAAGGGCAAGAGATGCCACCGAAGGGCGTGTGCTGATAGATCGGGTCATAGCTTTAATTGATGTTTATTGCAAATCGCAGGTGTTTCCAAAATTAACTTAAAAGGCGATTGGGCACATAACAGGCACCCTCCAATGATTCAGCTGTTAAACTGCAGTAAGACCGCAGAGGCACAGGTGGCAAAACTTCAAATGGCAGAGCTGGGGGCAGGCAGACAGCACCCAGCAAATTGCAGACATTGTCATGTTCAGTGCCACAGCCTGGCTGATGGCGCCTGTGGAGCTCACTGTGGTTGGCAGTAAAAAAGGGAGTGTGGATGTGTGATGCTATATCAAGATTAATGAGAGATAAGACCGAACCAAAGAGCGCACTCACTGTAAAAGATCAAACAATACATGAATCTCCTTCAGATTCAAAACTTGTAACTAACACAGCACAAGGAGTTTTTATTCGGGGTGTGCAGCTCTCTCTTATAAAACTATATAATATGTATCCAGATACATATTAGATACTACATCTACATACAGTGGGGGGAAAAGTATTTGAACCCAAGAGCTTTTATACATCTGAGTTATGTAATGACATCACATTTAAAAAACAAAAATCGAGCTTCTGTATCTAAAAATTTCTAAAATGATTCCCTTTAAACTCACAGTGAAAACTAATCCCAACAACATGGCATAAATGAAATAACAATATAAAAACCAAAATGATGTGTTCAATAAGTAATTGCAGCCTTTAATATACATACATCTTGATACTCTGGGTCCCACTGCACGGCCAGGTTTATTTGAAGATTACAAAAACCTGTCTTTGGACTGACTCTGGAGAAAGTTCCAGTGACTGCAGGAAAAGTACTGCTGACAGCTGGGAAAGGCCGCAAGCCGAGATCCTTTCAGGGCACGTAAGACCAACAGGCCAATTAAGAGCTTGGGCAGTGTCTGGGCTGGTATCTCTCTACCATACCTACGTTAGTTTCCCAGTAGCTACGAGTGCCTGCATCTTTGTAACACATCAGGATCCCCAAGGGTGGTACGGGGCTGCTGAAGTTGGTGGGTGAGCTGAGATGGTACCACTGCACTGCAAGGTGTATTTGAAGATGACAATATGTATCTCGATACATGGGCTATGATACAACTCAGGAATGCTAGTTTTTACTATGGAACGATTCAGTGGAATAATTTGGTGCGATACAATGCAGTGCGACAGAATTATTTGTTGAATGTAGACATTCACTTTCTATGATGAATTAGAATAAGCCCAAAGCGGCATTGCTTATCTTCAAATACATGTTTCATGAAAAACCAGGGACCATCTTCATGTTTTTATTACTGTGCTGCAAAACGTTAGCGTTGCCTTTGTTCGCCTTTTATTCACCACCACCTAGCACCACATACAGTAGCAGAAAGCGCTCCATAGAAGAAGCCCATAAGAAGAAACCAGCTGTTGTTAGTACAGCATAAATAGCATCGCATAACTTTACCGTTCGGAACCGGTATGACAGTATTAACAAATTGTGAACTGAACATAAAGTTGAAACGGGTACATTTATCCGTTATACCACTTACCACAATCGGACATTTTGATTTTGTTTTTCCTCACAGGCAAAGTTAACGTATTTGTGACCAGTCTCACGAGAATCTTGTGCTGATCTTTGAACTTTTTGAAGACGTGGAAGTAGTACAGATACAACAACATAATTCAACCGATTTATAACATCGACTGATTAATAGTACATTTAGATCAATTCAGGGGTCCATGTATCGATGTAGTCATATCTGTTACCTTAAAAACAATTTTTGTTTTTCCTATCGGTTAATTGTTAAATTAAATTAACAGGAAATGGGGAGATAGAGACATGAAAAAGTTAGGATTTCAGGCATTCCAGGGGGATGCTCTCTTTTGCAACATGCAAACACTATACAGTATAGTTCTGATGTAAATATAGATCCAATTAAAAAGAGTCATATTGATTTAATTCATCTTTTACAGTTAGCTATGGTTTGGGATTGATGTGTCACATCCTCAAAGTACCACAATTGTCCTCTGCTATGAGAAACGATTTAAGCAGCATTTTAAGTATATTAGACTTCCATGACATATGTCGCAGAGGTCCATATTTGACCTCCTGCATTGTTGGTGACCATTGAATTGGTCCATTTGTGCTTGTCCTGGATCAAGACTAAACTCCAAGGTTTCAGTGACTTCCTGGATTCGGCCATCAGAAGTGTATCTGTATGTGGTGAAAGTGTTGAACTTGTAGCGACATTAAATAATCTCAGGACTGACATTCATTTCTCTGGGTGAAATAGCTGACCTGCAACAATATGCAGAACAGGTGGTTCTGTGGTATAGGATTGGACAACCTACCTATACTTTGGGACACTTCATTTACATTGCCATAGTCTATCCAGTTGTAAATGGGTACTGGCCTTGGCTCAGGAAGTAACCTGTGATGGACTGGTGTCCCATCCAGGGGGAGTCAAAGACTTTCACCCCTTCATGCTATGGTATCTGTGGATAAGTACCAGACCCATGGGCCTCAGAGCCTGTATAGGGCTGCTTCTTCTTCTTCTTGTTCCTGTAACAATAAGTGATCTCTTTTGATAACTATCATTAAAATAATGTTAATAAAACAAAAATTTGATGTGACAGAGCAGTTACAATGCCCATGCTAGCTGACTTTTCCCAAGATTGCTTTTGGCTAAGTTAGCCTTTATAATGTTATTCCTAAGTAAACATAACTATTATTATACTAGACCACAAAACAACACTAAAATGCAACATTTTATTGCTGTCAAATTATTTGTGTCAATTTTTACTGACTACTTGCATTTTCAAAATGATGTCAACAATTTAATAAAATCCCACAAAGCAAAGAGGCAAAAAAAAACAAACAAACAAAAAAAAATCCCACAATGCATAGAGGCAAAAAGGTATGTTTTACTTATCTCCTCTTGCCAGTAGGGGTGCAAATTTAGGAAATCCTCCTGTGTGTAGTATTTGAGAGTGTGAACAAACGAGCCATTTGGGCATATGGACCGGAGAACTTGTGCCAATTTACAAATGCCTTAAAAATCCAACAACTTGATTTCTTTGTGGGTGTATTGCTTTGTGCATGACAACATAAAGACAGTTATAAATGGTCTAAATAATCACTCAATAATAAAATAATTGCCAACGCCAGATTAACAACAATTTAGGATTCTTGTAAATCACAGCAGATCTTGTTAAATAAATTCTGCATTTGTTATCAACTAAAACAAATTATGACATTTTAAATGTGAAAATTGATCACATGTGACATTATATTAATTTTTAAGTATTAGATATTTAGGCCAACATGGTGGCGACAGTGGTTAATGTGCTTTTTTCCCAATAAGAAGGTCCCTGGTTTGAAGCCACCTGGTGTAAAACGTATGTCCAGTCAACATGCAGATACATACCGAATTATCTATGCTGACACCGAGCAAAAAAAAAAACAGGAGAAGCCAAAAGAAATGACTAGAAATTATACTTATTATTGAGCAACTTTCATTATTTTTAAAGGTTGTAGGCACATTAAATGCATCTAAAACTTTTGCTTAGTATTACATATGGTTTTTGAAACTTTACTTTCAGTAAATGCTTTGTTTTCTATATTGCAGTAAGCCTCTGTGAAGCCTGGAAGATGAGGGTCTGTTTACCTGTTGGCACACACTTAACACCAGCGCCTTTGTATCACAGTAATGCAGAGATAAAATGCATAATGCCTATTTCACTCATGTGCTTTGCTCTTAATCCCTCAATTACTGTTGTGTATTTTTTGCCTTCTACACAATGTGCTGCCTATACAGAATCCAATATAAGAGATTTTCCCAAGTCAAGTGTGTTGTTAAAGAAATTAGATTAGTTTTTGTACCTGTGACAAATTCCTTAGCTGTACTTGTCAAAAGTGAAGGCTCCCTGTTGGCCCTTATCAAATTCACAGCATTCATTTTCTCTCCAGGTGGAGGGCTCATGCTGGTGGAGGTTATTATTCTGTTTGTTTGTCAGCTTGTGATTTTCTGATGCCAGTGAGAAGCGGCTGCTTTGCATCCACTGCCTGTCTGCTGCCAACTGTTCCTTCACTGCCTGACCAATATATTTATGTGGTTAGAAACACTTGGGTTCTGAAGTCAGTCGGGTCTTTTTTGATCAGGTATTAGATTAAAATGCATCCGGGGTTCACTCTAAGAATGAGCTTTTTTTAAATACATATACTCAATAAAAATATAGTAGCCATCCTGCTTTGTATGCACCTGAACCTGTCATATCTCAGAAGTGAAGCAGAGTAGATCCTGATTGGTTCTTGTGTGGGAGACCACTTGGGAACACCAGGGACTGTGTGTGTTTCTCCACGTAGAACTGGAGTTGTGTTAGGCATCCGGCATAAAACTTGTGCTAAATCCCAATGTGGATCTGTACTGGGTCCACTGTGGTGACCCTGAACAACCGAAAGCATCCACAAAACAAACAACTCAACAAACATGTCAATGCGAAACTGTTGTTTTCACTCCCATTTTTCATGAGTTGATGTAAAAGATCTAAGACTTCTTCTATGCAGACAAAAGGGTTTATTTCCCTTGTGTTTTGGTCACAAAATTGTTAAAATCTATGTTAGTGAAGACGTCACCTTTGCCAAGATAATCCAGCCTGGCAAGTGTAACATATCAAGATGCTGATTAAACAGCATGATTATTGCACAGATGTGCTTTGAACTGGTCACAGTAAGCGGCAACTCTAAAATGTGCAGTTGATCTTGAAAAAATATTTTTGTTAGGTGAAGAAGCTGAATGTGGCGATCCAAGGCTGCCGTGGTTACATGTGGTCTGTGGTTGTGCCAAATTCTTGGAAACGACGTTGGAGGTGGCTTATGGTTGTAAAATGAGCACTCACTTCACAGGCAACAGCTCTGGTGGACATTCCTGCAGGCAGCATGCCAAATGCGCACTCCCTCAAAATTTGTGACACCTGTGGCATTGTGTTGTGTGATGAAACTACGCATTTTATAGTGGCCTTTTATTGTGACCAGTCCAAGGCACACCTGCCAGGTGGATGGATTATCTTGGCAAAGGTGAAGTGCTCACTAAGATGGATTTTAACAAATTTGTCAACACAATTTGAGAGAAATAGGTCTTTTGTGTGCACAGAAGAAGCTTTAGGGCCCATTCACACTGTGACGTGACGTGGCTGATGTTGGCGTTCCCCGACTGATGTTGATTTAGTTCCTGTGGAGTCGGACAGAAGTTGGCACTGGTCGACGTTAATCAGCGTTTCACTCTCCGTTGGCAAACACTGGACCAATCGTCAGTGTGTGAATGGGCCTTTAGATCTTTTACATCAATGCATGAAAAATGGGGATGAAAACAAAAGTGTTGCATTCATATTTTTGTTGAGTATACATTTTTAATGCAAAAGAAATCAGTTTATGACCTGAGTGCCAATGCTGACAGAAGTTGTTGAAATGTTTTAGTGCATCCGCCGAGGCATTGTACACTGGGTGTTTTTGTCTACAGTAGAGCACTCTACTGGGAGAAGACCGTCCAGGCCAAACTCATCTGCAGTGAGTGCTGACAGCCTCAGGCTTCCACAGTCCCAATATCCACAATGCATTCTTCATGAGGTGTTAAATGAATATACAAATACAGAGATACAAACAGCAGAAAATAAATGGGATGTAAATGCCAGGCCTGTGTGCTGCGGGCAGGCTTGAGCACAATGCTGGAGGAAGTTGTTTGCGTTGCGCCAACCTCATTAAATCCAACGGCCCCGTCCCTTCCGCTGACCTGCAAAGTTGAGAACGAACTGATAAAAGGTCAGGAGGTGGG
>OMMV01074421.1:0-14115 GCA_900302635.1 Chatrabus melanurus
CTGGTGGCGCTGTGACGCTTTGACGGAAACAAGCGAAAACCATAGACTTAAAGCGGAAACAGGCTGAAGAATTGACGTAAAGTGCCCTCGATAATTTTTTGTTCTTCTTGGTAGTACTGGTGAAGAAGGATATTTTGCTGTAAAAGATGTAATAGGCTCACCAGCTTTAGCAGCACACAAACAACACTGTACGGCGCCATTTTCTGAGTGTGGCGCATGCGTGTTGATGAAGAGATGGCTATGACGTAGGCGTATCAGGAAAAAGTTGCGGTTCCGGCTGTAATCACGGAGACGCGAATCCGACGTTTCAAAATCTTCCCACTCTGGGACCTAGCTTCAAAAATGATCGTTTACAGACCCTCAAAGTACCGTTTTCGTCTGGATGATAGCCATATTTTGTAAAAAAAATATGCGGTTACACTTCGTCTTGGCTTCGTGTGAACGGCCCCTCAGACTGATGAAGCCACTTGGATGAGTGGCAAAACAAGAAGTCCAGTTGACCCGCCTAAACTTAAGCAAGATGCGAAACCCAGCAGTAAACCCAATAATGACACAGAGGGAACAGCTACTGAACAGACAAAACAAAAAGCAATGAATTAACAACGCACGACGTTACGCGTGAACAACAGAGAGAAACCGTCTCGATGTTCTCTCACTGTGCTGTGATTACAACAGCAGGGGAAACCACTGATTGCTCCAGCATCACAACACAGGTAAATAGACGAGCACGATATATATCACAAATATCAATAGTAGAGCAGGTCACTCAGTGGTATAACTCATTAGGCTATGAATATGTAGATCTGGGTTTGGTTCCCAGTCACACTACTTGTCTGCGTCCTTGGAACGAGACACTTCATCTGCATTGTTCCAGTCCACCCAGCTGTAAATGGGTACCAGCCTTGGCTGGGGAAATAACCTGCATCGGACTGGTGTCCCATCCAGGTGGAGTCATAGACTCTCATCTGCTTCATGCTCCAAAATGAAGGGATAAGCACCAATGGGCCTCAGGACCTATATAGGGCTTACTTCTTTTTTACAAGCTCAAACATGGAATTGCAAGTAAACATCACTGAGTAATTTTCTACTAAACTCATCAAGTTTCCGCATTCATTAAAATTGTGGTTTCATTAGCTGACAGGCGTCAACTGTTTCATTCATGCTCCTCAGCCATTGGGAGTTCCAGCTGACTCATAACATCCGATAATATTCATTCAGGTGTACAGAAACATTTCCACTAAATCTAACTGAATAATCATTTACTGTAAATGATCAGTTACTTGACGTGTTTCTGATTGAATTCTGATTCATCAGGACTGTGTGGATTTGGTCCGATTAAATTTGTTGTGTTGTCTTGGCAACAGTTACACACCAATTGTCAACAGATGCACATTTTTTATTGCCACTGTTTGTGTGATGCCTGAAAAAATACAGCTGTATAGAAGTAGTGAAATGGATTTAAAATACTATAAGACATACTTACCTTATCATATTTTATCTTTAATACTGTTTATGTGAAAGTTGCAATTATGTGTCAATAATGACACAAGATGATAAGAATTCACAGTTAAAAGTGAATAGCAAACACAAAATACAAATACTGGCTGGCTTTGCCTGAGCAGTGTACTGCTCTGTAACTTTTATACTCACAGTCTTACAGTCCAGACACCTGCATCAAGTCATTACCTTTACCTGAAATGATTATTCAGTTAATTTTCTGGAATCTGGACTTTTTTTCAAGACGTTTTTCCTAGAAATTATAATCAGCAAAGGGCTCCAATTTAACTTGATTTTAATCTATTTCTTCTTACTCTTATTGTGCTTATGTTAAAGTTGAGTTAATTTTTATGTTCTTGTTGCTTGTTTATTTTTCCTTTTCATTTTATCCGTATTTTGTGTGTTTTAATTTCTTGTGTGTGACTGTCTTTTAAATTGTAAAACATAGTTAAGGCTTGACTTGAAAGCAGTGTATAAATAAATGTGAATTTAAATGAATTTGGTAGAAATGCCTCTGCTATTTTAAAGATCTCTCAAAGAATCTGAGCAGCATCAAAGAGTCTGCTGGGAGAGAGAATCCTCAGTATTTAGCTAAACGTGAACGGTCGATCCTGCAAACAGTCATATTACAGCTTGATTTAAACAAGGAGGAGGGTGCAGGAGGTGGAGAAAAATTGTTGCCACAGCAGCACTTGAACCAGGAGTGAGGGTAAACACACATTAAATGAAGCACTTTGTGCTCATACATGAAAATGACAGGATATTATGAGTCAGCTGACCTGACAGCCATAATAAAGGAACAAACTTGATTTGTGATATGAGTGAACACATGAATGAAACCTTTAATGCAGCTGATATTTGTAAAACACGCAGCTGATACAGATCAGTCAATAACCAGTGACTTCATCGCTATGCCTGAACTGACGCAATGCTTGATTTATGGATATCGAAAGTTAATAGGTCACAGAGAGCAACATCACCACTCTATCTTTTCAGAACTCCCAATTAAACATTTCAGGTTGCTCACGTTTAAAAAGTGCCTCAGTGTTAAAGACCCCAGTGGCCAGAGAAGGCCAAGGACACGCCCACGTATCACCTGGCTGCGGCAGATAGATGGTTACTTTCAAGAAGTGGAGATGGACCAGCTGTCTGCCTGGGTGGTTGCCATCCAGGACTCAAGAAAAATATTGACAACTAGATGACTCGTGCTACACCCAATCATTTACTGGATTGGTTAATCCAGTTGACAGGATCCCTTCAATAGAATATTGATTTCATCTGATGTCACACTGCCCCAGTGGCTGCATCTTAAACATTAGCAAAAAGCTAACACTTCCACCTTATGATGTATTATCGGTTATCATATGGCTGTTTTGGATTGCATCCTCATTAGGTGTTGGACTCACGCCTCAGGCAGATACAAGGGCCGATACAAAACAGCCATAGGATAACCATTTTATCATTAATATACTGGCCCCATATATCGTTGGACTAATAAACTTTCAGTTGGGGCCTGTTACAAAAAAAAAGTACAGAAAAATATCATTATAAGGCATAAGTGTAGCTTTTCAATGATATTGGTTATTTATAAAATAAAGGAACTACTCAAGATTATTGTATTCCTCATGGACTTCACAAATTCTTCGGTTTCAGTTACATCAGACAATTTTCCTTCATAAAATTCTATCAGCGAGTGATTTCAGGACAGCTGGCCCATTCATCTTTACTGTCAATCTTATAAGTTCACTGCGAGCCACTCTGTGCGACACTCCACATTTGATGTGTGCAGACTGTACGATGGAACAAAGAGTCATGGGAAACACTCAGAACAAAATGTCATCATGATTTTATATATATATAAATTAGTGCTCATCATTAATAAATGTCAAGGCTGAAAAAGACCACAGGTCACATTAAAGTCCTGATAACCTTTTATACAGTACCAGTCAAACGTTTGGACACACTTTCTCATTCAATGGTTTTTCTTTATTTTTATTACTTTCTACATTGTAGATTAATACTGAAGACATCAAAACTATGAAGGAACACATATGTGGAATTATGCAGTAAACAAAAAATTGTTAACCATGATCATGCTTAAATTCAAACTCTTCTGAGACACCCTCATTTGATATGTCCAGCTAAAATTGGGTGAAAATCCGTTAAATTCTGTTCAAGTTATCATGGGTACAAGAAAAGTATGACGCACACATACAGTATATGGATGCACATGCAATTCTATATCCCCTTTCTGGCCTTACAGCCAGTGGGGGATTACAAAAATATGCCTGCCCATAAATTATGATCAGTTTACGTGATTAGGATAATTAGAGTAATAATTTCTTTAACAATAACAAATCCCAGTGTAAGAATTACAAGAGGTCGTTGTAGTCTGTGTGGTATTGAAGCACTAATGAAGCAGCAGAAGCTGCTGTTATGTCAATGATCAATCATATGTTGCCATGCGGGAACAGTGATCACTAAGTAACTCCAGATGTGTGTGTGGGTGACACTGCCAAATTAACAATGACAGCAGGAGCATGTAAATTTCCATTAAGGCTGATTTATGGAGGCCTCTGATGACAATCCAATTTGGAACTCAACAAACTTGGACGCAAATGTCTGACAGCATGAGCTCTGTGCAGTGTATGCTCCACTAATGAGTAGCATTAATACTGTAATGTAATATTTGGACCGTACAAATAGGGCTGGCTACAGTCTTTTCCAGTAAAAAAAGGGGTTTCCTGCACAAGATGCCAGAGCTGCACATGAAACTAATCAGTACGTTCAGAGACACGACGTTAGATGCTTCAGACATAGAACAAGTCGATCTAGTTTAAGTATCAAATGGAGCAAACAATCAGTTCTTTAGAGAGCCTGTAACAGTTCAGTCTGCATCAGCAAACACAAACCAGAAATCCTACATTCTAATCCGTCATCCTGCTTTTGTTTATTATTTATCCAATAATCAATGAAAGGCTGGCTTTGTCAAACTGATGGATTCTTGTCTAAACAACAACAACAAAAATTGTTGTTGTTTTCCCAGAATCTCAAAAGCCAATCTGGCAAGTTTCTGCCGTTAAAAAAACAGACACAGGTTTTAGGAAGCACAGTAGTATTGCCGACACCACATAAATAAGAGGGGCACTCATTTGAGTGCATAGTTATGCAAGAAAAAGGAAATGGTTAATATTATATTGTAAGTTAAAAATTTTTGCATATCTCCGAAAAAAATGTAAGGTGGCAGGTAGCAATCGATGCTGAAGAAGGTAGTAGGGCCTGTTGAGCAGGGGTCATCAACCCTCCTCCTGGAGATCACCTGCCCTGCATGTTTTCCATGGCTTTGTTCAGACTGCCAGTTCAAATCGGATTCATTGCATATCTGATTCTGATCTCACTGATCGACCCACATTATACATAGCAAGTGACGAGATCTGATGTGTGTGTCCGTGTGGCAATCCTCATTTTCTGTCTTATCCACATCGGTTGCTATAGTAATGACATAGCGCCCCATAGGGCATGTGGGCGGAGTGGAAGTGAGTGTAGAGCAGCATAACCTTTTGCTCCATCTCGCTCCACTTTCTCATACCAGAGTGGTACCAGACCCACTCACACCATGTGTCTGAAGCATGAATGACCCAGAATGCACTGTGTATTATTTAGCCTGAAACACACTGCAAGTGTCACATCGGACATGCGTGGCACACGTATGCAGCAGCGTGATTTTTACAGGTTAGTTTGAGCTTGTGTGTGTGTGTGTGTGCACATTTGTTTTTTCACTGGTACCTTTAGCTGAATACTTGCTGTCACCCGACAGCACGCCCCGGAAAGCACAGTTCATGTCAAATGTTTAGTTTTCTTTTTTGGAGCGAGCAGTGAGCAATTTTATTGGAGTGGTGTAAAAATTGACCGGAGCGTGGCGCGACAATGGGCGGAGCAGTATGCAGTGGCTGTGAGCAGCCGGGGGAGAGTACAGTTCTCACCACAGCTCTCACCACGTAAAGCTCCCCCCTGTGAACTTTACATGGCGTGAAAAGTCACAGACGTAACAAAACACATCTGGAATCTGATCTGAGCGTTCAAACCAAAACGGATTTGCAAAAATGAGAAACCACCTCCGCATGAGGCTTGACACGGACTGTTCAGATTTGCAACATGGAATCGGATTCAAATCGGATGTGCACATAACTCTGATTTTTACTGGCAGTCCGCACAAAGCCCATGCGTACCTGCTGAAACCACTGCTGATTAGTCAAGTCTGGTGTTTCCTAGCTCTTGATTGGCTGAGCACACCTGACTTAGTTAAGCAGCAGTGGGTGAAGCAGGGATAGTTGGAAAACATGCAGGGCAGGTGATCTCCAGAAGCATGGAGAGAGCTAAAATTCCCATCTGCCCGTCTCACTTAAAGAGGGTGATCTTTCCTGGGCTACTGGTCTATGGGAGAAACTAACCAGCATTTTTGCATCTTATCAGAGTTTAACACAAGAAATGAAAAGTGTTCGATCACCTAGTACGTGGCAAACATGCTGAAAATCATCTTCTGTCTCTCCACCAATGCAATCACATTGTAGATAAACTGGTTATAGAATTCCGGGTCTCAGCTGCTGACTGTGGGTGGAATGACGAGACCCTCCAAGGAGCTTTTCGACATGTCCTCCAAGAAAACATCAAGGATGAGTTGATGTCTCGAGATAAACCGAACTCTCTTGATGAGCTCGTTGCCTGAGCCATTCCCATCCCCAACCAACTCAGTGAATGCTGCCAGGAGAAGGCAAGCAAATCTCACCACTCCCTCACATGAAAGTTCCTGACACTCCATTGTCTCTCTCTTCTATTCTTCAAGTTGCCCTCCTCCTCAATCAAACTCCTGATCCAGAATCCATGTTGCTTGGCCAGGCCCATCTCACTCCAGAAGAAAGATAGCACCAAATTAACACCAAAAGCTGCCTGTACTGTCTCTAGGTTGGTCACTTTTTCTTCTCCTGCGTCCTACTACCAGCAAAAGTGGTGGCTCACTGAAAAGGGGAAAGAGATGCCTGAGCTGAACTACTGGCCCTTGTCCTGTCGCACCCCAGCTTGATGCCACCCTCACGTGCGAAAACCACTCTTTTTCTTCACTTGCTCTCATTGACTTGAGAGCTAATGAGGGTTTCCTGGATTGCCACATTAGTATCCAGTTGTCTCTGAACACCATTTCATTCATTCATTCTACCCTTGCTGCTCTCTCCTCTGAGCCTTTATCCATTCTGGAACCTCCAAACCTGTCTTCTGCCCCACCTGTTTACCATAATGTTGCCCTGCTTTCACTCAGGATCAAGCCGTGTCATTGTTAACCCACCAGCCCTGCGAATGTGACAATAACCTTTAGCCTGGCATGCCTTTTCCCAGTGGCCACCTATACAACCTCTCTCTCTCTCGAAGCACGAGGCTATGGAAAAATGAATCCATAACGCCATGGTTGCAGGAATCATGTGATGCTCATCTTCCCTGGTGGGTGCACGCTTTATTTTTTTGGGGGAAAAAATGGTTTGCTCAGACCCTGTAGTGTTTTCTATGGTCAAAACAAAATAATGGTGAGAAAGAAGTGTCCTTTGCCACTCATCATCTCTGCTTTTACCCCTTTCCATGATGAGAAGGTTTTCACCAAACTCGACTTCTGGAACGCCTACCATCTCATCCAAATCAAGGAGTGGATGAGTGGAAAAACAGCAGTCGACATGCCACTTGTCATGGGTCATGTTTTGGGTCCAGTTCTGTTTTCTATTTTTGCCTAATGTTATAGTCACTGAGTTATTCCTGGTATTTTCCCTCCGTGTGATTTTGTGATGGTTTTTCAGTAGTTCTTTTATTCTGATTATTCTACTGTGTTAGTTTTGACTTCCAGGTTGTTGACCACTGCGTTTGCGTGTCCGCGCACTTCCGTGTCTAGTTGCGCCGCATTCCATAAAAACGCCATGAGAACATCTCCTAGTCACCAGATTCTATTAAGTTCCGTCCTGCTCTCTAGCATTCATGTTACAGTGTTTATTGACTCTGTGTTGCTGTCTCTAGTTGTCATTCTGGACTTCGTTTTTTTTGCTTGCTGTTTTTGCTCCAGTTACAGTGTTAGTGATCTTCCATTATCGACTCTTGCTGCCATTCCAGATTCTTGTTTTTCACCTGCTCCTTTGTACTCTGCAGTATGAGAATTCCTGGTTTTTGATCTCATTCTGTGGACAATTCTACTCTTTAATCCATTAAAAGACTGTCACTAGTGAGACTTCCTGGTTGCTGAACTCAATCTGTTTTGGTTAATGCAGCCTGATCACTTGAAAGACTGCCCCTAGTGAAAACTTTGCTTCCTGTATTCTTTCTTTGTTCTGGATAATTCTGCTGCCTAAACCCTTTGAGAGACTGATGCTATTTAAGAACCCAAGTTACCAAATTCATTCTGTTTTTTGATAAATCTGTCGTCTTACCCTGTGAAACTCAGTTGCTAGTGGAAACTCAGGTTATTGAATTAATTCACTTATTAATGAAACCTGGTGTTAGTGAAACCTCAGGTTACTGAATCCATTCTGTGTTTTGATAACTGTCGTCTTACTCCGTGAAAGTCAGTTGCTAGTGAAAGCTCTGTCTGGCTTTTTGGTTTAGCATCCTGTGTTTTCCCACTCAGACATACTGAGACAGTTTTGGACTGGTTTCCGTGTACCTGACCCAAGCCCGTGTCTTTGATCATTCCTGTGTGCCGTGTTGCTGTTGTAGCTCGGCTAATTATTTATTAGAACATTAAAGTCTGTTCTAACCGTCCTTCATTGTGGTTCTCTGCACTGGGGTCCTAGACTAGAGCCGTGACACCACTCAGTCATTTTGAGTACCTGGTGATAGCATTTGGCCTTACTAAGACCCATGCTGTTTTCCAGGCTGTTTACCAGGCTCTTGTAAATTATGCTTTGTTTTTGTGTACTTGAATATCCTGATCTTCTCTGAGGACCCAGTGATTCAGCGGGGACTCCATCGGCTGTTGGAAATTAAGCTTTTGTTAAAGCTGTGAAATGCGAGTCCTACATTTCTTCCATGTTTCATATTATATGAGGTGGGCAGCACATCCTGACTGCCCCACCTCAACTCTACTGTGGATGCATACAGATGCAAGACCACAAAATTGTGTCATTGTCCAACCAACCATGGACCCGAGTGTACATTTGATCAAATTATTCCCTCCCATCAAGCAGACATTCATAATACAGACCTGCATGTCACAAGTGGGCTGTCCTGACTAGTTTCTTACAAACAAGAACAATGTAGATGCTGCCACACCATGATGTCCCAGACAATCCCCTCAGAAACTCTCAGATGTGTATGGATTGAAGCTGGCAGGTCAGATCTTTATCAAGCACATGACGGATACAGGTCTGGCTGCAAAAGAAGGCACACTCCAGGAGGAAGACCTCATTCACAAGATATATCTTGAGAATATGATATGGGCATAATATGATATCTTGAATATCTTAAGATATTCTCAGCTATGCCATTGCACAGGGGTTGGTGAAAATAGAGCCTGCCAAGGTCACGGCAGTTTCTGAATGGCCAGTACCCACCAACCTGAAGCAGCTACAGCATTTTTAAGGGGAAGATCTGTAATTACAGCTGGTCCTATCACTACGCTCACCTTCACCTCCACTCTGTTCAACTGAACTGCTGAGCAGGAGCTGGTGTTTCAGGAACTCAAGTGTGCTTCACTTCAAGACTTCAAGACTTTTATTGTCATTGTACAGTTGACTGAACAACGAAATTAGCTGGCAAAGCCACAAAGGTGCGATGAAAGTGTCAGGTGTCGGGTACAAGATAAAAAACAAAAAACACTTCTGCCCTGGTTCTCATTCAGCCGGTCCTGGAAAACAAGTTCATCATGGATGTGGATGCCTCTGACAATAGGGTTGGTGCAGTCTTGTCTCAATTCTCTCCCTCTCACCATAATTTTGTGTATCTGTGTATCTCTTTCTCTCACAAGCTTTCTCCAGCAGAACAGAGAGTATGAAATCAGCAGTCATAATCTCCTGGCAGTGAGACTAGTCCTTGAAGATTGGCATCAGTGGCTGGAGGGCTCTAAACACCCTCTCATACTTTGGACACACCATTAGAACTTGTTGTGTATCCATACCATCAAATGTTTGAACTCCTGGCCAGCAAGGTAGGCTTTAATTTTAGAATGATTCTATTTCTTCCTCACCTACTGCACCTCACTGGTTCCAGGAATATTAAGCCTGATACACTCTCCTGCCTGTTCTCTCTCACTGACACCAGTTCCAAGCTAGATTCCATCTTTCCCTCTTTCTGCTCTGTAATCAACACCACTTGTGAGGTTGAATCCCATGTTCACCAAGCCCAGCAGAAGCAGCCCGCCCCAGATAACTCTCCTGGAAATTCTTTGTTTGTTCCTCACACTGTCCACTCTGATGTCCTCTGTGGGATCTGTCACCCTGGTGAAGTGAACCCTTATCTTCCTGTGTCAGCAGTTCTGGTGGCCCACCATGGCAAAGGATACCCATGAATTCATCACTGTCTGCTCAGTATGTGCCCAGATTAACACCCCTACTAACCCCACCTCTGTTTTGCTTCACCCCCTGCCTATCTCCAGTCACCCATGGTTACACACCACCTGGGATTTTGTCATTAGCCTTCCCAAACCCAACGGTAATACAGTCATCCTTACCTAAATTGGCAGAATTTCTAAAAACTGGAAACCACTGATTTCCTTGTATCCAATGTGTACCATCTGCATGGCATTCCCACTGACACAGTCTCTGACAGAGGACCCCAGTTTACATCCCAAGTATGGAAATCCTTCTGTTCAGCTGTTAGTGCCAAGGTCAGTTTATCTTCTAGATATCACCTACAGTCCAACAGCCAGATCAAGTGGGCCAACCGGGAGATGGAAATGGCACTATGCTGTGTGACCTATATGAACCTATCCTCCTTGAGCTCCGCGCTGGCCTGGGTTTGAATATGTCCATAACATCCTCAGCAATAGCTCTACAGGTATGATCCAATCAAATGTGTATTTGTATTACATCCCTCCAGGCCCATTTCCTGCCGATGAGGTCACCATTTCGTCAGTCTATGTCCGTATGCACCACTGTCACCACACCTGGAGGAGAGCTTGTCCAGCCTTTCTCCATGCCTTCAGTAAAGATCAATCCCAAAACAACCAACCAGGCCCCTGCTCTCACCTACCCTCCAGGCCAGAAGATATGGTTTAAGGACATTAGGGACATTAGTTTTAAAGAGAAATTCGAAGAAGATGTTCCCTCTCCCCCCATCCCCCGCTACCCTGGCCTTTTTGTTATTGAACATTTTTGTTAACCCCAATCCAGTCCACTTAAAACTTGAAGCCTCTCTTTGAATTCTACCTACCTTCCATGATTCCACCACCTTAACTCATTGACAAGCACCCAGCCTACACTACCCATAGGCTTCTGATCTTGGTCTCCTCTGCAGTTCTGTCCACTCTGTCTCTGACAGAGACAGATCATATGATAAGCTAGTTTGGCTTATCATGTGATCACTGTCTTGACTTGTGACGTCACGTGTGGAGTACAGTACAACCTCATTTATTTGAACCCAGATGTTGGAGAAACGTTCCATGGGAAAATGGAGCGAAGGCAGAGGATGTAAAGGATCTGTTCAAACAAGAAATTAGCTTTGGCGCAAGAGTGGATCAGCAGGCTGCTATCATGCAGCGCAATGGAGATGAGATGACCCTTGTGATGTTTTTTGTTTTGTTTAGGTTTTTTGCCACGAAGGAAGTGCAACACAGTATTTTCGTGGATAATTTGGACTGTTTGTTTACATAGTTGTTAGAGGATGCGGATTTGTGGCCATGAAGAATGTGAGAAAAGTAAGTCTCCATGAACCAACAAGCTGAAGGTACGTGGCTGTCCGTATTTCAATGATGCAAAATAAATATACACCTCTCAAACTTTAATGAAATTTACTGATGCACTGATCAACAGCTGGAGTAAATATAGACGGTAAACAGTCATCATTCGATTGGTGTGTATTAAAATCAAAAACCACACTCACCTTCATCCTGCTCCGTCACTCCATTTGTGTCAGTCTGGAGTTGAGGAGCTGCAGTGTTCTCATGTAAGATGGCGTCAGGCTCCACAAAACATCTCGGAAGCAGTGTGATGTGATTCAATTCCTGACCTGCGTTATATTTGAGTAATCGTCCATCCAAAAGTGTTCATAATAACGGCACCTATATATCCGCCTATCTGGCTGACCTAATTTATCCAACCACTGCTAGCACGAAGCATATCAGCGGCTTATGGAAGTGTGCACCATCCGGATCGGATAGCGATTATAATATGACATGCCTGCAAATTACAGACTGATTAACAAACAATCAATAACAAAGCAGGTAGCTCAGTGGGATGAGTTGGGTTACCAATATGAAGACGTGGGTTCGATTTCCAGTCACACTACCCGCCTGTGTCCTTAGACAAGTCCCCAGCACCCAGCTGTAAATGGGTGCTGGCCTTGGCTGGGGAAGTAACTTGAGGCAGACTGGTGTCCCATCCAGGGGGAGTCGTAGACTCTCATCCGCTTCATGCTACGGAATCTGGGGATATGCACTGGTACCAACAGGCCTATATAGGACAGTTAAACCCCAGGGCCTATGTAGGATTTACATCTGCTAAACAATCAGTGCTGGTGTATTGTTCTCATATGCTATGCCGAAGAAACATGATCGTCACATTTGGTTGAGGGGATGCCAACAAAAATGCAGATATGGCTGCACTTAAGTATTCAAAGTAAAACTATGAATATAAATCATAAGCGGTTACTCATGGCATGTTGCTTTATCAATACTAGTTAGTTTATAAAATGGGTTTAATCGGTGCAGTATCCATTTAAAAATATCCTGGGTCAGTCCCCTTTATCCAGATTTCCTGGCTATGGTGCTTATTTTGGCTTATGTTTTCTGAATTGCATGTCGGCTTTAACCTTCTCATCAGGTTTTGTGAAATAAGTTTCATTATTTTTTGAGTAATTCTACCAACCGAAAAGCAGACACAGACACAAAACCGTAGCGACGCCTTCAGTATTAGAGTACCATGTCCAGTAGTGCAGGACACAGATCTCTGCTGGAACCAGGATCCAGCAGAGATCTGTAGATTAGATTTTTTTTTTAAACTCACCCAGTATTTTGACAGATTGCTTGTGTGGTCTTTCTCGGGCTAAAGCACAGAGGCCCTGCAGGTCGTTCTTGCTTTTCCACAGCTTGCACCCGATGGAACCATAGAGGAAGATGAGGCAGAGCATGGGGCAGAAGAAGTAGGTATGCGACACCCAGAGCATGATGTGCAGCTGTCCGGAGCTGATGGCATAGCTGGTGTGCTTGCACTGCCTTGTGTTGTAGTCCGGGTGCGTGTCATTGTCGTACTCTACCCCAACCAGGAAGAGAATGGGTGCTGCAGATGCCAGGGCAAAAATCCACAGGGCGAAGATGATGTACTGCACCCTGCGCTTGGTCACCACCACCTTGCTCCTGAGGGGAAAGCTGATGGCCAGGTAGCGCTCGATGCTGAGGGCCGTGATGTGGAGGATGGTGGCCGATGTGCAGCACTCAAAGATGTAGTGGTAGAAACGGCACACCACCTCCCCAAACAGCCAGGGCACATACTTCCACAGGCGGTAAAGGTCAAAGGGCAGGCAGAGGAAGATGATGAGGTCGGACACGGCCATGCTGGAGAGGTAGAGGTTGGTGGTGGTCTTCATGTCCTTGAAGTGCTGGATGATGAGGATAGTCATAGTGTTGCCCATCACAGCTATGATGAAGATGAGGATGCAGATGACAGTGACGGGGATGAGGGTGGATGTGGGGAACAGGGAGCCCACATAGTGGTGGTCATCAATGCTGTACTGATCTTTGGCCTCCGCTCCACCACCATGAAGCTCCACTTGGGGTCTGGTCCACGGCATGCCAACCTAATCACACTAAACATTAGTGGGATAGGTGCAGGATACAAAGATAAAAAAAATTAATAAATTTAAAAAATCAACAGTGCTCCTCAACTAAAGCTCTGAGTAAAGGCCTCTTTGTGCTTCTGCTTCGCGGCGAAGCCCCTCCGCAAGCTACGCCATAGCTTTGACGCGCACCTCCCAAAATTCTACCAGCACGTCGAGGCGACGCAGAACGCAAGGGCTGTGATTGGTCGGCGACACGGCCAGCCTCTGGCCGGCATGAATCGGCGTGCTGTGTGTGTTCTGGTGTTTATGAATGGTTGCAAATAACAAACGAAAATACCTGAAGTGCATTTATCCGCCCGTGTGTCGTAATATTCGCCCATCCTCCGCCTCGATTCGTTCAGTGGACGTACAGACGACCTCCACACGTGTCTCCATTTTCATTTTCGCCGCCACATTTTCAATAAAAGCATTTGCTGTTCAATATTGATCATCTTCAACTGCAACACCGCTCTTTTTTATTTATTTATTTCTCTTGGTCTCGATTGATCAGAGCAGGAACAAAGCCGGAAGGTAAACAAACGATCAACAAGTTTGCGCCCCCTTCAGTTCTGGAGGTGAATTGCACAGCGACACGGACCAAGGGCTGAACTTCGAAAGGTG
>OMMV01074464.1:1964-13283 GCA_900302635.1 Chatrabus melanurus
TAATCTCATATTTTATTTCTGTTGCATTTTTTTTAGGGGGGGGTGGGGATTTCACATGATTTTCTGTTGACGATGATGCCTGGGGGCATTTGTTTAAATTTTTTTTAAAGGTACCTAAAACTTTTGCACAGTACTGTATGTTTCTACAATTTATACATCGAGCATATGTCGAGCAATTAGAGCTGAAAATAACCATATTTTTTTTGTAGCTTTCCTCCACCTTTTTGTACTTGTGAGGGAGGGCATTTCTAAAACATGTTGGTACAAAACAAGTTCTGAACTTTTTTGAAGGTGCTGGCATCAACAAAATCATACAACAGCCATGTTTTCAGGAAGACAGAAACACACGATGACCTCCATCGGAGCGCCATCGTCGCCAGAGGGTTAATCACCAGATGTGGTTTTTTTTTTAAATTATGAAATTCAGAATAACAGAATCTTCACATTTTTATGCAATCTACAACCAGCAATCAAGCTTCTTTTGACTAAAGGTGGTCGCACACTTCATCCAGAAAAGCTCATACAAGCAGTGTGGAAGTATGATGAAAAAGCCTAACCCTTTCACCATCTCACACTCTGTGGTCTGATAAAACCTGCCCGAACAACTATACTATACTTATGGACAAGTGTGGTAATTTTCTCATCCTTGTGATCCATTTTTCATTGTTGTCTCACATGCATCCATGGAAAAAAAAAATGTGAATAAAGTTTGAGTTCTGCCTGAAAAGGGGGAAAAAAATGCACCACGCCAACTGCTGCCATCCACACCTGGCCAATGGTTTGACGATTCCTCCAATAATCACACAGTAACCTATTTTTTATTATATAATACCCAACTAAACCATAGCTGCATGGTAACTCCTGTGTACTTAATATCACTTTCATCCCTTGTGATTTTTTTCTTTAATCTTAAGTGGTGAGAATTGCCTCATTAAAATGGCCTTTGCTTTCCCAGTCTTAAATAAAAAATACCTGGCTGCTACTATTTCGAAACCTCCTGTGAGTTTGAAAACTATAAATCTTAGTCATGCTTAAAAACGGTCGGGTATGTATAACGGGAGGATAGTTCTTAGAAAACCAATGAGTTTCCACGGAGCAGATCAGTAGTTTAATTAGATCCCAAGAAAAGCACACTGCATCCCACTGAGGGAAGTCTTCCATCCATTCTCGGCACTTTCTTAGATCCAGTTGATGCAATTTACATTTTGAAATTCCTTGCTAGTTTATTGAAAGCACCTGTAATGGTAAGTTTTAAGGGGGTCAGCAGATATCGTTCCAGCAGCGGCTTAATTAAAAGCCGTTTTGTTGTAAGATTGTATCAGAAGTGACTTTCCTCACTGCAGATCCTATTTTAAAATCCGTGTAAACATTATCAAGTGAGGTGTGACAGAGGAAGCCGTCGGCTAAGCCTGGTCTGACAATATTATCGTGGCCGTTGGTAACAGCGGAGGGCACGATGTAAACAGCTCTTCTCAGTTGCCAATAAATCCAGAGTCATTACAGGCGGCTCTGAGGTGCTCGTTTGCATCCTAACACAGTTTCTATAGAGAAGCTTGTGCACACGCACACAAAAGCTTTCATGTATGTACGCACGCACGTGCAACGCACACACTTAGTGCGACAGAATAAACACAACGCGGGTATTTGCTTCAGTTGCTAGGATACCAGTTCTGGCTCTGAAGTAAATCGGGGTGACTGGTGGCACAGACGGCTGTGAAAAATTAACACAAGCCGGAGTAACAAAGTAGATGATGCTCCCAACTTAATGCGACACGAAGTCACTTTCATTCATGGAGAGGTGACGATTGTGAAGCAGACAATTACAAACTGCTGACTGGCTGTCGGCAAAAAAATATGTGTTTGGTGTGACCACAGGCTGTACATATAATGGAGAAAACCCTCTGGGACGACACCCAGAGATGCTCTGGAGAGCGGGTTCGAAGCTCAACTGGGGCAGATCCAGATGTCGCTATCTTGGCAGTGCCTGACTCCGCCTAACTCCCGGCCAACCCATAAATGAGGCAAGAGGTGTGTGGGGAAGACCGGTGTGAACTGGGCAGGACGAATGAAACCCAACCCCACCTATCTTGAAGTTACCAAGCTAGCTAAGGCTAACAGGTTAGCTAACCTGAATTCAGAGGATTGATTAATGCATATTTTTACAGATTGGCAGTGGTTCTCATAACGGGTGGCTTCGGGGCGGGTATTAAAAAAATATAGCCTCATTAACTGTGGCACTTACCAAGCTATCGGTGCCTGCTAATTAGTGCTAACGGTGCTAACATATAAATGAAGTAATACCAAGACTAGTCAATATTTGGAAGGCCCATTGGTCCAAAAATTGTTAAAAATGGCTATATGCAGGTCAAACTTAGTAAAATGGAGCAAAATATAGTTACTTTTCAGGGACCCATCCTATAGGTAGAAATATGCATTATATTTATAAAATACCCAACAAGTAAGGATTTTATTTGTAAAATTGGGGGGCAAGCCCCCAAAACCCAAAAGTTTATTATAATTATTAGCCCTATCCCTTAAAAGTAACTAACTAACTAACCCTATCCTTCAGACCAATGGACCTTCGGAATAATGACCCGTCCCCCAACAGAAATACTGGACCACAGACTTCTTTGATGGTCCATTAGTACAATTAACCTCCCAGCAAGCCATATTATCTCAGATATTTGTAGTAAAATGCTGGACAAACATGCGGCCAAACCGGGTTTTTTTGTACCAGGCTGTAAACATGTTTATTTCTGCTGTAAAGTTGGATGTTTTAACTTGGGCGTCAATGGTGATTGACTCACTTTTGGAGCCGGCCTCAAGTGGCCATTCAAGGAACTGCAGGTTTTGGCACTTCTGCATTGGCTTCATTTTTCAGCACCAGAGGTTGCCACTTGGGTGTGACCCACGTCTCCTGTACTCTGGAAAAACCTAGCAAGTCAGTTCTGATCAAGTTTGAGAAATCAAGGTAAAACTGTTGAGCATTGGGATTGCTCTGGACTGAACACATCAGCCCAGAGCTAAATATGCTAACAGGAAAGGGTTTTCAATACAACAGTAAAATGTGATAGGGTAAAACCTATAAGTCCAAATTTCGGTCTAACTCAAATTTGTTGAAATTTTGACTTACTAGGTTTTTCCAGATCTCAGGAGACATCCCCAACTCCATCTTTGACCATTATTGGAGATTTATGGACATTTATTTTTGCTCCTATCAGCTCACGCCTGTATGACAGTCGGCCTTCGTAAGTCGCCTCACTGGACTCCTAACTGGTGCCCTCTGTGGTCACACCATTTGCAAGAAGATTTGGCCAATTTGCTACGCTGTCCCTGCACCGTGCCCTCAAGGTATACAGGATGGAGCTGTGAAACGGGATAACTGATACTGGAGGAAATGCACCCACTTTCTTTTCCATGCTTACTCATTGTGAACGCACCAATGACACTTTTACTCATCCCCAAAATTTCAACCCTCCTGCAGCCTTTCTCAAACGACAGCACATCAAGAAATAAATAAAAGTTGCTTAACCTTATGCTCCTCAAGTAATTCCTTTTTGGTTTTCATTCTGACACATTTCTTTGACAATCCAATGCACAGATATGCACCAAAAGCTTTTTTGTTTCATTCAAGCAATATCTCTTCAAACTGACAGCAAGCACTCGTGGAAGAACGCTTTCAGTCAAAATACGTCGCGGGAACATCGAGCTTGATCCAGTCACAGGCTCGAATCGTTAAAGAGCTCCGAAGCAGTTTTACAACTAGGAAGTGGAGGTCTTAATGTAAAAATACTGCATCATTTACAGCTATGTGGACTTAGACAATGCAGATGAAGTGTTTTGTCCAAGAGCTCAGACCGGTAGTGTGACCAGGAGTCAAACGCAGGTCTACATATTGGTAGCCCAACTCCTTATCACACTAGTCTTCCTCTTCTATTGTCAGGAAGGTTATATGTTAATCACTGAGATTACCAATAAACCTAATGACCCATTTTCAAGAGACATGGTGGAGGGGGTGCAGCAGGGAATAAAAAGAAAAAAGAAAAAAAAAATTTTTTGGTGTGGATCCAAATCCAGGAACCACAAAAGATCCATAACATTTTGATCACTTTTGACAGCACTGTCAAATTGGATGTTTTATACACTTTCACCACTTTCTCATGAAATAATGCGTGGACCTTTTTTTTTTTTTTTTTTTGAATGGCAGTTGTGTCAAATTTAATATGCATGAATATTTGCAGTTTCATGCAGATCTGGATGACGGTGCAGATGTAGTGAACTTGATTCCATAATGAGTGTGATTTATAAATCATGCGAACACACAGCTTCATAAATCTGGTGGAATTAATGTGTATGCACATTCCTGCCTTTGTGCATACACACAGTTTTAGTTGTGATTCTACACAGAGGTTTATAAATGAGCCCCTGCTATAACAATGTACACTCGCCGGCCACTTTATTAGGTACACCTCTTCAATTGCTTGTTAACACAAATAGCTAATCAGCCAATCACATGGCAGCAACTCAGTGCATTTAGGTATCTAGACGTGGTGAAGACGACTTGCTGAAGTTCAAACCGAGCATCAGAATGGGGAAGAAAGGGCATTTATGTGACTTTGAACGTGGCGTGGTTGTTGGTGCCAGATGGGCTGGTCTGAGTATTTCAGAAACTGCTGATCTACTGGAATTTTCACACACAACCATCTCTAGGGTTTACAGAGAATGGTCCAAAAAAGTGAAGATATCCAGTGAGCGGCAGTTGTGTGGACGAAAATGCCTTGTTGATGTCAGAGGTCAGAGGAGAATGGGCAGACTGGTTTGAGATGATAGAAACAGTAGCTCAAATAACCACTCGTTACAACCAAGGTATGCAAAATACCATCTCTGAACGCACAACATGTCCAACCTTGAAGCAGATGGGCTACAGCAGCAGAAGACCACACCAGGTGCCACTCCTGTCAGCTGAGAACAGGAACTGAGGCTACAATTCACACAGGCTCACCAACATTGGACAATAACAGATTGGAAAAACGTTGCCTGGTCTGAGTCTCGATTTCAGCTGCGACATTCAGATGGTCGGGTCAGAATTTGGCCTAAACAACATGAAAGCATGGATCCATCCTGCCTTGTATCAACAATTCAGTCTGCTGGTGGTGTAACAGTGCGGCAACTGTGCAACGCCTGTTATGTCAATATGGACCAACATCTCTGAGGAATGTTTCCAACACCTTGTTGAATCTATGCCATGAAGAATTAAGGCAGTTCTGAAGGCAAAAGGGGGTCCAACCCGGTACTAGCAAGGTGTGCCTAATAAAGTGGCCGGTCTACTTACCAGGATTATCCATAAGTTACCAGTATTATATGTCACCATATTTCCCGTTTGTGCATGTTTTGCGGTTTTCCTTCCAAACATCTTTTTGTAAATGTTTGTTCGTTTATTAAAATCGACTTGCGAGTCTGAGAACAAATGGCGCTGCATTATGTTCAACCTGATTTCAGTCCATGGGCTAAGCAGGCTTTTTGGTGCCACCTAAGGAGACTAAACAACACTTATATCCAATCTCAGTATACCATAGCCATAAAAATGTATGATAACCTTCCCATAGTGGTAGCTATAGCTAGGGTCAATGAAAAATTATACAGAGGCCAAAATGTAATAATGCTCCAATTATATTGAATACTATACCTCATTATTTGTCTGATCATAAAGATTCCAAAAAGGTATAGTTTGGACTATCTATGACTGAAAGTTGTGGAGTTATGGGGTGAAAACTCCAAAGTTGGTGACAGATTTCAGTTTGTACAATGATCAAAAGTGAAAGCTGGTCCAATTTTGTTTTAAAAGTAATACAAATTATTGGTTGAGCTAATAGATAAAAAAAAAAAAAAAGAATAGTTTGCACCATCTGTTATGCTTAATTACCATGTTGCAACATACATCATATGCTATAGAATCTAATGGGCGATGACCTTGTTTTCCTGTTATGGAGACCAAGCATTCAAAACAATTGCATTTTTTAAAATTAATTTAATAATGTTTTTGCCCTATAACTCTATAACTTTTGGTCATAGATAGTCCAATTTTGACCCCTGTGTAGGCCACGGTAAACTAAGACTGGATTGCACATTAAGTGTTTAGCCACCTTAGGTGGTACCAATTAGGTCAAAATTGTCTCATGGATTATTTATTTCAAGTCAGATACACCAAAACTATTTTTCGGCACACACTGCCAATAGGAAGCAATGTTTTGCTCGGGTCACGAGTATGATTGAAAGACCTGCTGTGATTTGTGTTCTGAGTGCCGCACTAGTTTGGGAAATGTTTGATTTGTCCTCCTGATCAGCACGGATCAACACTGTTGTTTTATGTTCTGTCAAACACACCTGAGGGATGACACCAGTAATGATTTCATAAAATCTTCAGACATGGAAGGCCGAGCTGATTTATGAGTCAGTAGGACACAGACAGTGACAGAAACGTAACATTCAAAAGACAGAAAATCCATGTTCAGCTGCCAGCTCGTCTGCAGCAGCAGCAGCAGGCTGAGGTATCGGCTGCGCGGCAGATAATTATTGCCTTAAAGTCACCAGAATTAACGGCTCCAGAGGAGACGCTCTCCTTTTATAAAATGTTGTGTTGCTGATAAACAGCAGATGATTGTCTGCACAGGTTGCACAGAGTGCAGCAGATTGTCGTCGTAGCAGCTCAGCATTTTAGATGTAATTATGATATGAATGATAGTAAAGCAAGCTGTCACATAATCCTTCTGCTTTCCGCAGGAATATTTCTCTAATGAGTATGATGCGAATGGAGACAGCGTGAGTGTGTAGACCCTACGTGATGCTCTAAGACGAAGTGTAGAAAATCTGTTTGGGCTGATACATCTTGAAAGTAAGTTTACACCTTTTATTAAAAACCTCAGTTTGCAGCGCACCAGACAAAGTGGCAAAAAATAATTGCTGGAGTTATCATGTTGACAAATTAGCAAACATTCGGAGACATGAATTTCTGTCAGCATGGCAGTTTGACTGTTTGTTTGTTTGTTTTTTTAATTTGTTGCCGCAGCTGTTGTCTGGCTCAAATTTGAATTAAACTCCAGTCAAAAATCGAGTTTGGCTGAGTGATCAACAAACATAATGGCAAAGATGAACTCCGAAAACGTACAAATACACCCAGAAACGGATAACCAGCTCTAAAGGCGGCAGTCACATCTAGCCGTTTGGACCAACATACACAAACGTATTTGCAAATGTTGGTGTCCGCTAGCTGCCGCCGTCCTCCGCCGATGAACATCGACTGCGTCCAAAAATTTTCAACATGTTTAAAATTCCCCGCCGTTTGCCATCGTATCTCTGGCTGGAGAGAAAGTTAATCTCTGCTGCGCTGGCTAACGTTTGGGCGCTGCTTCGCCCTGCCTGCTCAGAATCACTGGACAGCGGTGTGTCGAACCCCTCTCCCGCACAATGCCACGTTGGCAAAAGTCCCACTTGTTCTAATGGAGCGCCGGCTAAGCCCCGCCTCTGCAAGCGCCATGTTGTGGAACGCCGTGCTGCATTTGAGGTTCGCTACCAAACGCTGGTAACGTGAGTTTTGCTAACGTTTGCGTCCACCACATGCTGGGGTAAACGTTATAGTGTGACTGCGCCTTTAGCGTGGCGTGACTGTTTGGCACAAGCACAGAAGTAAGACCAATATAGACCCTGAGGCCCGTTGGCGCCAGCACTTATCTCTGGATTCCGTAGTGTGAAGCGGATGAGAGTCTGTGACTCCCCCTGGACGGGGACCCAGGTTACTTCCTCAGCCAAGGTCGGTACCCATTTACAGCTAGATGGACTGAGACAATGCAGATGAAGTGTCTTGTCCAAGGACACAGAGTGTAGCGTGACCGGGAATCAAACCCATGTGACCTTGACCTATGCCCTTGTCATGGCCTGTGTTTAGACAGGACCGTCTACTGAGTTTATCCACTAAGTTTCAAATTGCTCTTCACATTTTGAAGATATCGCCGTGGACAGTCGACTATGACCTCTGATGTGACCTTGACCTATGCATTTTTTTTTTTTGGACAGATAGACAAACATGGCCATTACAACAGTCTCTTTCCGCTTTGCAGTGAGGCTACAAATGCAAAATAATAAAAACATGTTTTTACTTCAGGAAGGTTCTTCACAGGTTTTTAGTTGAAATAAAATGTCCTGTTGCAAAGCACGAGTAGCCACAGTTCCACCGCAGTGGAAACAGAACATAAGACAACTTGCGTATTTATCATTGTGACACTTTGGATCTTTTGGATCTGCGATAAAGCTTCGTGCAGCAGAAGACTTTGTGCTTTTCAGAGTTATGATTGCAACCATTTAAAGCACATTTGGGCTCAACAGGAAGTGAACACATTCGTGATTCTTTTCATTACTGAACAGTGGGACTGATTTTGTTCCTTTCAGTAATAAACACATGAAAATGAGAAAATGTAATTTAGAAAACACATTTGAGATCACAGTTTTATTACAAATGACATTTCTGAACAAAATGATGATCATTTAGTCATGATGATGCCGTATTATTTTACTGGTGGTATTTTTTTCTAATATAATTTACAGTGTTATAACTTTTGATTTTTGAAGGACAAACTATATATTAATGAAAATAGCATTTCTCTTTTGGGCACTGCCCTTCACTGTGCAAACAAATGCTTTACAAATATGTACAGGTGCATTAAATAATGTCAACAAGAAAATGTGCATTATATTATATGTTAAGTTATGATGATTAAGTCATGATTTTCCAAGATTCGGTCATAAGACATTACCCTCAGATACAGACAGTCTAACTAGCACATGTTTTATTAATCACACAGAGCACAAGGCGATATGCAGCACTAATCATGTTAATGTTCCCCGCACTGTAACAGCGTAGGCTTCAGATTGCAAAACTGTAGATGCCTGAGTGAGTGAGCGAGTGAGTGAGTGAGTGAGTGGGTTAGGGGGTTCCAACCCAGCCAGTTTTTATAGACAATAACTCAAAAACAATAAATGCTATCATCTTGTAACTCATTAAAAAAGATTGGTTAACTTTGATCCATCAGATCAATCAAAAAAGCAACTTTGCTTTGCCTAATCCCATAGATGTGTCTGCCACCTGCTGGATGGTTAGTGGATGCCGGCTGGATTCTGGAAAATTATGAACAGCTGTGGTTCAACTGACATGTACTTTGGCTGCCACCTGCTGAACACTGAGCACGTTGTTTGCTCACTGGTGCACTCCGCCCTTCGGCGCCCACCTTCACTGCCGCAACAGCTAACAAGTTTAGCTAGGAACCGTGGTGAGAAACAAGAAATACGGGTTGAAACATGCGATACAACAGGAATGTAAAAACAGAATTAAAGAATGGATAGAACGTGTGGCTGGAGTTGGTGCGAACTTTTAATCTGTACTGCAGATTAGTGATGGCTAATTCGAAACACTGTTCGAAGCATTTCAAAACCTTCGAAAGTGGTTTTGCATTGTCTTGTTGAAAAATGCATGGATGTCCCTGGAAAAGATGTTGTCTTGAAGGCAGCATATGTTGCCATACAATCTCAATGTACTTTTCAGCATTTATGCTGCCATCACAGAAGTGCAAATTACCTTTTCCAAGGGAACTGACACAATCCCATACCATGATAGATAGACCCTGGCTTTTGGACTTGGTGCTGATAACTGTCTGGATGGTCCTTTTTGTCTTTGGTCCGAAGCACACGGCATCCATTTCTCCCAAATAACAATAAATGTTCCCACTGTGTGATGGTCCAACCCAGATGCTTCCAAGTCCAGAGAAGTCAGCACCGCTTCTGGACAAGGTTAACATAAGGCTTCTTTTTTTGCACAGTAAAGTTTTAAGTGGCATTTGTGAATCTAGCTCCATATTGTAGTGCTTGAAAAAGGATTCCCAAAGTAATCCCTTGCCCATGTGGTTATATCAGCTATTGATGAATGCCAGTTCTTGATGCAGTGCTGTCTGAGGGATGGGAGACTATGGGTGTTCAGCTAAGGCTGTTGCCCTTTATATATATCTCCAGTTTCCTTGAATCATTTAATGATATTATGCACTGTAGAGGTAGAAATATCAATCTTTCTTTGAGGACCATTGTTTTGAAACATTTTAATAATTTTCTCACACATTTGTTGACAAGCTACAGATCCTCTGCCCATCTTTGCTCCTCAAAAATTCAGCCTTTTGTGGATACTGTTTTTGTACCAAATCATGATTACAATAACATGTTGACATCACTCCGGGGAGCTTTTGTTTTGTTTAGGGTTTTTTTTTTAATTTGTTTGTTTTTTGCATTTTCCATATCGTGCCAACTTTTTCTGATTTGGAGCTGTACATGTATTTATTGAGGATTTAGCACTGAAATACTTTTTTCAGGTGGTCAGTGCCTTGCTTTTGTGAACTCTATTAAACTATAACTATATAAACTACCGGTATATATAAAAGAAGAGAAATAAAAACAAGTCCATGTTGTTCTGCGGACATCACAGATGGGATTTAAGAGATGCAAAACAAACATGAGCAGATTTTATATTAGAGTTTAACATCTGCTGTGGTTTCAGTCTGACAGGTCGGCTCACGTTTGCAGGTATTACACTGTCTGTAAACATGAGTGTTTTGTCAATGAATAACTGCTGCTCTTCTGGAAGCACCATCATTTAATTCAGTTGTTTGCCTTCTGACATGTGTTTTCAGGTTGTTTTTTTTTACGTTTTAGAAAAAAACACTTTAACTCTTTTGTTCCATTTAGCACCGCTTAGTAGCTAAAGAAATGGTTTTATTTTTATATATACTTGGTAATATTACACTTAATAATTGACCTTCACCCAAATGATTGACCTCTGGCTGACCTTGCCAGTGCAGTTCTGGAATCCACCTAAGTGTGTGTGACATTTGGTCAAAATTGGGTTGAAAATCAAATTCCTTGACCTTTCCACAAAAAACAAACAAACAAAAAAAAAAATCTTTAAGGGCAGTTTCAGGTTCAACCTTCATTAAAATACAAAGTTTGGTACCTGGGAGGAGTAGGCCAACAAACAGGCAGACAGACATGACCTTGGCCCCAATGATTGACCTTTGCCAAATTCAACCTCTACTGGGCAATTCCAGTTCCCACCTCCATATGCGTATCAGGTTTGGTGCAAATCAGAGTGAAAAACTTAGATTTTGACCTTTGACTCCAATGACCTTGACCCAATGATTGACCTTTGGCAAATTTGACCTTGCCTGGGCAATTCTAGAACCCGCCTCTATATGTGTGCCAAGTGTGGTGCAAATCGGAGGCAAAAAC
>OMMV01074486.1:0-12563 GCA_900302635.1 Chatrabus melanurus
CAGTTGTCTTTTCTGTGTGATTTATTAAAGTAAAGAAAATAAAAGGTCTTTGATCAAAGGATCAGGACGGATCAGACTAAAGTCATCTGTCCCCGTTCTGATGAGGAAAAAGTGTGTGGCTTACAGTTTTATGAGGAGACAGTCACATGTGCAAGATAACAGAGGAAAACAAGGAGGTTTTTTGTTAGACAAGGCCCTTTGCTGCGAGCAGTGAGTATGTGTCCTTGACCAAGCCACCTGCAGATGGGAGTTGCAATTTGGTACTCAAATGTGGAGCAAAGTTCATAAGATTATAATAAGTGAGTACGTGCAATATATAAAGTGTCTAATGGCTATTTTTCGTCAACACGCGACATACTGAAAAGTTCATTTTGAAATTGGTTTAAATTCGATATCTGCATGTCAGCTTTTATGGAGATGTCACACGTGGATGTGCTTTTGGTGTTTAGTATGGACTCAGACTGCCCCGTGCCATCTTCTTTTCAAAGCAGCAGATAAGACTGCAGACATGTAAAAATAGAGAGATTGTAAAGAAATGAAGAAATGACATTGAGTTTAAAAATACTGCAAAAGGCCCTTTTTTCCCCTCTCTTGGCTTTTTGCCAGCTGTCATTCTTCAGCTTTTTAAAAATTCTGCCGTCTCTCAAGCTGCTGTGTATTGAGGTTCATGATTTGATTCAGTAACATTTTAGCTGACAGCAAGCAAAAGTTGACTTTTAGGACAGCAGCATTGTTCTTTCTTTGTGTTTGTCTGGAGCTATTCAACGGACAACATTACAACGGTGAGGTTCTGTGGGATAAAAATCACTTAAACGGATAACTAAAGGCATCAGAAAAGTTGGAGATACGGTATCGCCCTCAGCAGTCAAAGTCATTTTCTGAAGTGTCTGGAGAGTATTGATCAGTGTTTGTGAGGACACTCGTGCATCCAATAACACAGCCTCAATGCGATTTAAGTCGTCACTGTTGTCATCATTAGAGAAGAGCTATTGATTAGGTTTGATGAAAGGGATTTGCACAAAAGTCAAGAGTCATTGTCCTCTCAGAGAATCAAAGGCCAAGGACTCAGGGAAAAAACAACAGTAAATTTTGCAGTGTTAAAATAACATTGCAGTGAGTGCATATGATACCTCATTCAAAATGGTGTGAAATCAACTCTATTACATTAAATCCAGTTGATCAACAAGTTGATCAATTTTGTCAAAGCTGAAGGCAAGCATAAATATCAGCGGTGCTTATTTGCAGCCTACGTTGATTTTCACAAAGCGCTTGATTCAGTTAGCCGGAGAATTTGTGGAATCCCCCAAGATGTTGGACATCATAGCCAGCCTATATACAGGTACTCTGAGTGCTGTGTGAAGCAGGAGCAGAATCTCTAAATTTTCCCCAGTAAATACTCACGTTTGTCAGGGATGTGTTCTGGCTCCGACACTGTTCAATGCTTGCATGGCCTGGGTGTTGGGTAGGGTTGTGGAGAGCAGTGGCTTAGGGGCCTTTGTTGGTGAGGAAATGTTAACTGACCTTGACTTCACGGACGATGCTGTGATCTCTGCGGAATCAATGGATACCCTGATTGCAGCATTTGAGAAGCTGAGTGAGGAATCAGTGTCTGGGTTAGCAACTGTTCTGTCAATGACTTCCTGGACTCTTCCTAAACATGTAGAGACATTTCACTTGTCTCTGCAGTGACATAAATGTCTCTGGCTCTTCGGCTTTTGTGATCAAGAGATACCTGGAAAGAGCTTGTGGACTTTGTTTGGCAATACTGATACCTTTGCAAGAGAACGAAGGTCCAAGTCTTTAGGGTTCCTGGTTGTTCCTGTCTTAATGTATGGTTGTAAGACTTGAGCGCTAACCAGTGATCTAAGGCAATGATGAGATGTCTTTAGTACTAGGTCTCTTTGGAGGATCCTTGGGTGCTGTTGGAATGACTTTGTTCACATTGCCAGTTCAAATCGGATTTATTGCTTATCTGATTCAAATCTGATCTCACTGATTGACTGTCCACATTATATATCGCAAGTGACCAAAATTGATCTGCGTGTCCACATTGACAATCTTATCCACATTGATTACTATGGTAACAGGCTACGCCCAAAAAACAAATAAATACAATGGACTACAGCGATCTGTGCCTGTTTCTGTTCCACATGGTAACGTGGAGCCACAACATTTGTGCCAAAGGAGCAGTTACCTAGGGATGCAGGTGCCTTAGTTTTGAGGATCGCAGCAGCTAGATTAGGCCAAAAGGACGCTCGCGTTTCACTTGGCTGTGACAGATAGATGGTTATTTTCGAGAGATGGGGATGGGCCAATAGTCTGCCTGGATGGTTGCCATCCAGGACCCAAGGTGGTTCCACCAGCACATGCACCCAGACCTGATCTGACCTGATCAACGCTAATAGAATTAATTGCTAATATAATAGAGTTGATTTAACATTATTTTGAATGGGACATGTGCACTCGATGCAGTGTTTACTTAACATATAAACTTTACTGTGTATCTTTCGACGCTGTGTTCTTTTCCAGCCGTGCGGCAGCGCCACATGCTTTCAGCTGTACGGACAACGCTCCACGCATTCAGCCAAAGGGTTTTGATGTTTAATTTAAGAATGTTCTAAATGAACTGAGAGCTACAATGGAGGAGGAGTGTGTCTGAAAACGAGCTGCATGACAGCAGTTGCAAAACGTTGCAAGTTTGCAGATACAGTGTGACACAGATTTCATCATCAGCTCCCACTTTTTTTTTTTGGCAAACAAAGCTGATGAAATCTGAGTTGGAAATGTAAACACATTTGAAATAAATTCAGATATTAAGAATAAGGTATTGCGAAAAAAATAGTCAATGTCGTTTAGATGTTAGGAGAAATGTCTGTAGCAGCTCTGAAGGTGTCTGTGATGACGATGAATAGCACAGTTTGTAATGGATGTTTTGTTTTATACCCACTGTCAAGCTGACTTTATTTTATATCGGCTGTCAAACCACAACTACTAGCACCCACCCCCCCCCAAAAAAACAATGCACTGTTTTCCACGTGCCATTTTTCTACATATTTCCAAAATATTTTGTCATTTTTTAGTATACGGTGAGACTTCATAATGGCATTGCTCGAGTGAGTTCATCTAAACTCAAACTTGCAGCTCAGGAATCAAACAGCCAATAGTTTATGGTATATTACCTTATTTTGTGTTATTAAATATGGACCACATGATAATTTTCCTTCTGGTCATAAAGGTATGCCCTCATATATGACATATTACAGTAAACCAGTCTTCCCTGTTAGGTTGTCAGGTTTGTTTACTCCTGTAAAAAAAGCGGTGGTGAGTGTGATCTCTCCTTTGACCTGAGCTCCAATTTCAAAACTATCCAGTAGGATGAGAGAATCTATTGCTGCTTCATGACCGCTATTCATAATGAGGGGCTGTCCAGTGGTATCAGTTTGTCCACACACACTGGGAGCCGTGCCAGCGCAGGCTCCCATTTTATCATTGCCATTTTCTCGGAAAAGTAATCTAAGAACATCAAATTCAAACATATCTTATTAGCTTTATTTGAAGAACTTGGGAGTAAAGCTTCCCGGATTACTATTTTAGCTCAGTTTTGACCGGAAAAAACAGATGATCACTGTGCAGTCTTCATATCTGTTTCTATCCATAAAAGATCATCACATTGTTCATTTCTGACCATGAAACCATTGGCGCTCTCCTGAGGTTGTATGGCACATGATCTAAAACGCATGGCGCAAATCGATTTGGAGCATGTCAGAGTGCACTTTGCTGTCTGGAGGGGCCATATTCTGAGTGCAAACCTGAGTGCTGGGTGCAAAGGGTCTACTTTAATGTTCCACATTATTCAATGGTATGCTGTGGGTGTTTTGTAGGCATATCATAATATCAACCAATCAGTGTCACCTGTCACCTTCTTTAAACAGGTGTGCGCAAGGCGCAGACCATTGTGGTATTGGATCAAATGGATGTAAGTGAAAGCTGTGGAGAAGATTTCTGGTGAGGAAATGCATCTGCATGGACAGAGTGATTGCACAAATGGAACCAAATGGCAAAATAGCCATAGCGCTGGAAGTTTAATAAACACCTATGGGAATACAGCATCCTTCAACACCTGTTACTCGGTTGTGCGAAGAGTGTCCACTGAGCACCATGCGGAGGCATGCACATAGTGACCGTCTCAGGTGGACTTGACGACGGACCTCACCCATGCAGATGGACCTGTTGCATGCAGAATTTCCAAAGGTAAGTTCGAGCTGTTCTTCTGTTGTTAAATGTTATGGGCTCTGTGCACTGTGACACAGGTGGAGTGATCGTTATTTGTCTATTATAAGGTTGGAGTGTGTGATCAGTGTTTGTAGTGTATTTTGCAACAAAGCACGAGTTGTTACGTATCTTAATGATGTATTATCAGCAGATACATTTGTGTTTCAATGTTTAATGTCTGAACCCTTGTGAAGACAGAACCTTCGCCTGTTCGTCTCCACACAGCCCTAGCCGCAGAAAAGAAGACAAGTGGTATTAAATTATGGTACAAATCAGTTATTAAAGTTGTGTTTTCTTCATTAGTTATTTATTTTATTTCAATATTGTGTTCAATTCAGTTTCATGCTCATATTATGTGGTATTCACTGTGTGCAGAGTGTACATGTGTGGTGAACCCACTTATTTAAGGCATGTCTGAGTGCGCTCGATTTTAGACCTGTTTTTAGGTGGTCTAAAGTGAAAACACTTTCTTGTGTCAGACGATTGGTAACTTACCACACCTCATTTTTACATAAATGCACCCATAGATGCACAACTGAGCACAAGTACATTTGGTATGGAAGGGAAATGGCTGCCGGGTGTGAAAATGCTGACTGCGTCAGGTGGAAACTGGCAATGACACTTGGGTTGGACCACTTTGCACCGGGTAGAAGATAGTGCCGCATATGTTTTTAAGACTGCAGTATACAGTATCTGAAAATACTGAAATTCCCCAACTTATACTTAAATGCTTCTGGTGCTTTCAGGTTGTTGTGCTCTGACAGTTTAATACAACAACATGCACCAATAAGTCAAAAATATAGATTGTAAATTTGCAGAAGAAAAAGTTGCAAAAAGTGCAAAAAGATGAGCAGAAACTCAACATTCGGTGTTCAAAACTGGAGCTGAAATCAATCAAAGTGGTGTTTAGAAACAGAGTGAAAACATTTTCTTGCAGGGTCTAAGCACTTAGCGGACAGTTACAAAGTGGGCAACGTGTTTTTAATCGCTTCATGCCACAATCCTCCCTATGGAGGTGGAGAACGAGCTTGTCGATCTGTTCCAGTGAGCATCAGGGGAGAACACCTTGAAGCCCGGAGCTGCTATCTGCCATGGTGCAGTGGCGGTAATGATTAAGTATCAGTCCGGCACGCTCCTCTCATTTCCAAACTATCAGTTTCACCTTCTCCACTCCGTCACATTTGTGGAGCAGAAGGTAATGATCCACTTGGGTGACTGCCAAGTCATTTTCTTCTCCTCTGCCATGTCCTGCGCTCTCTCACTCTCCATTTCACTCTGTCTCCTTCTGTCCTCCATCTCTTACTCTTTCGCTACCTCCCTCCTCGTCCCCAGTCTTTCAGCTTCGGTATTCATTTCTCGAGGTCCCCTATGGAGATAAAATAGCCATGCTCACGAGGCGAGGGAGTCGTCTCCATGAACTGTCTTCAGCAGGAGGTCACAGAGAGTGACAGTTGTTTTACAAACATCTTTATGGCTGCCGCAGAGCATCCAAAAGAGGCAGAAAGGTGGAAAAAAAGCTTGTGCATGCTGTGACAGTTGGTGGTGCACTTTACTCTGCTGTTTATCTTCAGATGTCAACGGATTCTCCAGAGATCTGAGGTGTTAACCAGCGCACTGTAAATCTGTTTACATTAAGCAACATAACGCTGCCTGTTTGACAGCAATTAGAATGATTCAGCCAAACTAAGTAGATTGGAACTATTGGCTAGTATTAAAGGGTGCATTAACCATTGCGCAGAGGTTCAGATCCGTCTCCATTAAGAACACAGGAGTAACACAGCTGTGGTGCTGTGCCAGTCTCATGTGCGCCCAGAACCAATTATCCGTTTAACCATATTCTGTTGAGGCGAGTGTTGTCACACCACCCACTGGATGCCAAATTAAATGGAGGTAGAGGAATGCCAGCCAGGAAAGGAGATAGCTGGGAAACCCCAGAGTAAGAAACGGAAAGACCAGGAGGGATCAGCGACTCCAAGGTTAAAATTATTCATTACACCTGTGTGCAGTAGTGCATGGAGGTATTGGTTTTGGTTGTGTGTCTATCTTTGTGTGAACACAACAACAATAACAATATTAAACAGTTTGATCCTATTTCAACCACACTTGGTGAAATGACTGAGGGTCAAGCCCAGGACAAAGTGATGTGATCATGACAAAAACTGGTTAAAAATCAAGGTCAGAGGCCAAGGTCAAATTTTGGGCCAATTCTTATATATAGGGGATATTTAGAATGGCGAATCTGCGGTATTGGTTAAAGCTACACCTATGGTGACCATTAAACACTAATATCAAGTCATATATCACCTTTCTATCAGCCACATGACCTTTGACCCAAGTTTGTCTCAAGGTCATAACTGTTTAACTCAAACAGTTTGGCACCATAATGGATTAAACATGGTGGATGTTTTTTGTGTTAGTCAAGAGTAAAGTGATTGATCAAATGTCAAGGTCACACAGAACCATATATTATGTTATCACAAAATCACAAAGAAATAATTTGCATAATTCGGTCAAAGGTGTCGAACTTCTCACTTATGTCATCAGTGATGTTCATGTCTCTGGATCCTCAGCCTTTGTGATAAGGAAATGCCTCAGAAGAGCTTACAGAATCATGAAATCCTTGGGCAGAGGTGTTTGGCAAAGCTGATACCTTTGCAGGAGAATGAAAGTCCAAGACTTTAGGGTCCTGGTGCTTCCTGCCTTACTGTATGATTGTGAGACTTGATGCTACTCGGTGACCTAAGTCAATGACTGGATGTGTTTGGGACTAGGTCTTTTCAGAGGATCCATGTATACAACTTGAATGACTTTGTGTCAAATGAATGGGCACTTAGGGAGACTCAGATGAGGTGTACCACTTGAATTTTGGAGGAATGTCAGCTACAACATTTTTACCATGTGGCGCGCTTCTCTGGTCACGATCCAGTGTGCAGGTGCCTCAGCATTGAAAACTCCAGCAATTGAAAAAGGCCAAGGCGACACCTACATTTCACCTGACTGCTGCAGATAAATAGCTGCTTTCGAGAGGGGGGGAATGCACCACTTGTCTGCCCGGGTGGTTGCCATCCAGGACCCAAGGTAGTTCCGTAGTGTGGTAGATGCAGCGATGCATGGCATCAGTGAATGCTGCCAGACATGACCTGACACGTAAGGAACAGTTGTTTCACTCTCTGTAAATAGCGCCATGATTTTTCACTCTTGTTGTTGTGCTCCATCTGGGCCCCCGAGTAAACCTCTGTACAACCATATCAACCTCAACCCATTTACCCACTAAACCTCTTCACCTGAACTCTAAACCTATTCATGAATAGTCATGCCTAGTTTTTGGTGGTTATTAATTCATTTATTTTAAGCAAAATGGAACAGAAAAAAATCTATTGCTGTGCAAACAATAGTTTCCATGAACACTGAATGTGTTTGATAATGCAGGACAGTGAAGTTCCTCAACAGAATTTCAAGCCATTCCTCTCTGAAAATAAGACACCTCTTCAAACGGGGGTCAAGAGAGCTGGATGATTACATCCTGAGCCATCTCCACAGAAACTCCGCTCACTGCTGGAAATTCTGAGTGAAGCCCGTACGTCGTGTGGTGTGAATTTAAAGATATCTGATATACTGACATGCAGGAAACATATCATGTTGTGCACACTGAATTCAAGTCCTCAGATTCCCATACAGTCAGGCACATTTACACAGTGACACTATTTTTGTAAAATTGCTTCTGTACACCACCACAATGAAACTGAAATGAAACAATCAAGATGTTGTTGTAGTGTTGACCTTTAGCTTTAATTTAAGGGGTTTAACAAAAAATATCACATCAACCGTTTAGGAATATACCGTCATTATTATACACAGTCGCTCCATTGTCAGAAGCCTTGAGTAATTTGACAAACTAAATATAAGCATTATTTTAATACAAATCGTCACTTTTACAGCCAGTTTTCTTCAGACTAGTCAGGGAATGGATACATGAACATTTCTAAGTCACTGAAAATGTCTTGGATTTTATTTACATCAATCATTAAGAAATACAAAAAATATGGTACTGTATGGTAAATCTGTCTGGAGTAGGTAGTTCTCAATAACTGAGTGACCGTGCAAGAAGGAGACTAGTGAGGGAAGCTACCAAGACACTCATGGTAAGTCAGAAGGAGTTATAGGCTTCTACGACTGTGATTGCAGAAACTGTTCAGAGTGCAACTTTTGTCTGTTGCATCACCAGTCACAGCTTCATGGTGGAGTGGAACCAAGAAGGAGTGTCACACATGAAAAAAGATCAAATCTGGGCTAGAGTATTCCATGTGCCTTCTCGCAAACTGTAGCTGAAACTTAAGAAAATCTTTCTCTGTTCCACTCAAAAATGAAGCTATATTGTATATGCATTGTATTATGCGGTTTCTTCAGTCACAGAAACCTGTAACTCTTTCAGAATTGTCACAGGTGTCTTGGTGGCTTCCCTCACTCGTCTCCTTTTTTGGACAGTCACTCAGAACTGCCTACTGCAGACAGATTTATCACACAGTACCACACTGTTTGTATTTCTTAATGATTGATGTAAATGAAGTCCAAGACCTGTTCAGTGACTTTTATGTTTATGTATCCATCCTCTGACTTGTCTGAAGAAAACACTGTAGAAGTGATGATTTGCATCAACAATAATACTTAATTTAGTTTATTCAATTATTTGTGGCCTCTGAAAATGGAGGGACTATGTATAAAAATGGCTGTAACTCCTTTATGGTTGATGCATTATTTTTGTTGAACTCTTTGAATTGAAGCTGAAAGTCTTCCCTTCAATCACATCTTAATTATGTTCAGAGGCAAAATTACAAAAATTGTGTCACTGCCCAAGTACTTATGGACCTGTCACCTGACTGTATAATAGAAGAGGCTGCTCACGGATGGTAAGAGCTGCACAACCTCCTGGAATGCTTGCTGACTCTATAGTCATCATCCTGACTTGGCACACAAGTTAACTTTTAAGCCTCAGAAATCTATATGGTGTATATACTGTGAGTGTGAGAGCAGTCGTTCTGTTCATTAATAGAATGAACATCAAAAAGCAAGGGCAAAATCTCTGCGTAGATTAAAGGAATTGTGAGGATTATGTTTATCAGACAGTGCAATTACCCTCTCAGATGTTAGCCCATGCATTTCAGATAAAAAAAAAATTGAAGACGATTTCATAAACAAAGTGAAAATAGCTTTTTAAAAGCGCATACACTGAATATATTTCACATTGCAGATAAGTGCACCACATCCCTCTAGCCTTGTCTTGTTTATCTTCTCAGTACTGATAATCCTCTTAATTAATATGGTAATATATGAAACACCTTGCCGGGATGTATTTCGGTCACATGCCCTGTGTTCATATTACTGAGGCTAAGTTTCTTTTTCCTTTACATCAAAATCAAAGATAAATCTGAACTAGATTTGTGGATTTCCTTTGAAGGGTGGTAGCTAGTTGACACTGAGTTGGACAAAGAATTATATTACTACCATAGGTCTAACTGTTAGCTTAAAGTGGCATGATGGAGTTTTTGACGACATCTGGTGTTGAGGTTTCATATTCAAACCAAACCAATAACTGAACCTTGCCTCTCTCTTACCTAGGATGTGCTCCTGTGCTTACGGCAAAGCTGAACCGCTAGAGTCTAGACTCTAGACTCTAGCGGTTCAGCTTTGTCACTGCATGACCTGCATCATGAACATAGATGAGGCAACAGAAGTTACACTGTTTTACTGTTACGGTGATTATAAGTTTTTACACCATGGCTACATTTGACACTCATACTAGCTTACTCTATGGTAGGCAAAAAGCCATATGGCACAATCCGTAGGGTATCTGAATACTCAGTAGGCTTTTAGTAATAGGCAAACGGTACCCGGATGATCTACTACCTCCATAATGTGCAAACGGACTACACTACCCGAGCCCATGAGGCAGGTGGAGTCTGGTAACTAAAGAAGAAGAACTTCCTGGGATAGTGGACATACTTGAAAATGTTAGCGGCATTCAAGGGGCCATCATATTCTACACATATACACCAGGAACCATTTAAAAAGTCTGCCACTGCAAAATAGAATTTTTTGCAGCATACACGTGTTTGCATATATGTCATCTGTAAACATACGGATCAAAGGACGGGTAAGATGGCAGCGGCGTAGTATGTCCAAAGTGTGCCCCTACTGTTTGCTTGCTTGCTTCTTGTACATACTACAGTAACGGTTGGGTAGTAGGTTCCTAACCAACGGGATGCAGGGTATGAAACATCAGGGTTAGCAAGCTGGCTAGTGTTGCTATCACTATCTAGCTTTCCCAGATGTTCAGCGATGTCTGGAAAGCTGAAGTTATTGAATGACACGCACACGGTATAAACAATACGTTAAAGTGAGATAGAGAAGTAACGTCCAACTTCATGTACAGGGAAATGCACTCGAGAGCATGCATAAATGTGCAGCTTACGTAAAGATATGGATTTTACCATGTGATCCGACCCGCCTCCTTTTTGAGAACACAATTACAGGATATAGCATGGCTTGTAATCTGAATCCTTACCAGTAGATGGCGTCGCAAAATCTATGATGCCACTTTAATGAAGGTCTGCTTATTTATTTATTTTTATCATACTCATAATCGTCTGTGGTCTAAAACACAAAAGAACAGAGCAGAATCATAAACAGGTTGGATAACGAGGTGAAGATAATTATTTCAGAGCACACTTACTGTGTCATGCTCCTCTGCTGCAGGTCCTCCTTTTAAGATCCATTAACACTGACTGCCTGATATGATTGCAGTAATTGGTGGTTATTGCCATCTTTATTAATCGAGGTGTCGGTATGACCTCCACTGATTACTTAATCAAAAATAGTGTGTGTGCCATTTGGATTAGCGTCTAAAAAGGAGGATTTACAAAAGATAACATTTGCACCTTTGGTTCAGTTTATTAAATTGCTGATGTCTTGCCTCTTCGTTCCTGTTTGCACCGTCAAATAAACTAATTAGACTATTCTACTGTCTCTGCTTTCCTATCTTTTTTGCTAACAAAGACCACCTGTTTTAGAAGGCCAGTGCGTTGGTCAATTCCCGAAGCAACAAAGAATTATTGATGTGTCATGGATGAGAGTGCTGTAATTTCCACCTGTGAAATGCAAATGCAGTCGCAGCAGGGTCCAATACAGTCAGCATGCAAATGAGCTTTTGGGATGGCCGAGGGGTTACATAGCATGTCTCAGCAGCTGCTAGTGCATCCAGTGATTCTGTGCAGTTTCCTTCCCTCACCTTCGAGGTTTGGTGCTTTTTAACAGAGTGGGAGGGCGAATTCAAATCAGAAACCTTGAAGTTACTCATTGCGAGCAGCTGAATGTTTGCCAGGAGGCAATTGAGTAGTGTGATCCTTCAGTTTGTTTTAACCTTTCGCTTTGCACGTACAGTATATTCAAGGTTAGGCGCTGATTTTTTATTTTTATTTTTTGTGGAACTGACATAATTTAAAGCAGCATTTCCCGAGTTCTCAGATACCCAAGACAACAATTTTTCCATGTCTCAGTGACGTCTGCAACTCATGCTCCTGCAGGGATGGCACAGTGCTGATGGATTACTCTGGTATACTGACCAGGTGGGACTGTTCTCTTGAGCAGCTACATAAGGCTGATCCTCCTGCCAGGATGCCGAACATCCACAATGCCAGGGTTTTGCAGATGATCCTCCAGTCCGCTGGGAACAGCACAACGTCAGTGAGATTGCAAAGGTGATGAAACAGCTGAAAGCAGGAAAAGCTGCAAGGATCTGTGGTATTGACGATAAACTTCTTCCTAAGATGTTCTCCTCCTGGGTCAGGTCAGGTCTGGGAGCATGTGCTGGTGTAGTGTGTTGCTGCATCCACCACACCATGGAACCGTCTACCTGCTGCAGCCGGGTGAAAGGTGGGCATCTCCTTTGCCTTCTCCAGCCACTGGAGTCCTCAACACTGAGTCACCTGCACTCTCCTGACATTGCAACCAATCTTTGTTTTCATATGGGAGATGGGTTTCATCACATCTGATTGGAAGAAGGGGCTCGATGTCACTCTCTGGAAAGGAAGGGGTGATTGACCTTTTCTTCACTGCTCTTTATCCCGAGCAAGGTGCTTGCAAGGGTTCTTCTCAACAGGGTCCTTCTCAACAGGATCCAGTGCAGTGACCAGAGCTGCCTGCTTTCATGTCCAAGAAATCAATCACTGACCACATCCTGTGAGCACTCTTCAAATGCAAATGTCAATTTCAACAATGATTCTGTTTTGATTATT
>OMMV01074533.1:0-15690 GCA_900302635.1 Chatrabus melanurus
CTGCCGTCTGATCATCGCACTGCGAAATCGCCCGCTGAGCGCAAGAATCGGCGCTGATGACGGAGGCTGATTACGAACGGGTCGCCATCAGCCTCCGTACAAAGTACGAGACGTATGAGAATTTTTAACGCTATGGTGTCCACAAGTAACTGTTCAATTAACACAAAGTCATTCCAGCGGTACCCAAGGATCCTCCAAAGAGAGCTCGTACCAAAGACCAGTCGTTGCCTTAGGTCTCTGGTTAGCATCCAAGTCTCACAACCATACAGTAAGACAGGTAGCACCAGGACCCTACAGACTTGGACCTTCATTCTCCTGCAAAGATATCAGCATCACCAAACACCTCTGTCCAGCAACCTTATGACTCCATAAGCTCTGTCCACATGTCTCTCGATCTCAAAGGCTGAGGACCCAGAGACATGAATGTCACTGCTGAGATAAGTGTTCAACACTTTCACAACATACAGATACACTTCTGATGGACGAGTCCAGGAAGTCATTGAAAGCCTGGATCTTATTCTTCATCCAGGACAATTGCAAACTCAGACACTCCAGTTCCTTGCTCAGCTTCTCAAGTGCTGCAATCATGATATCTATTGATTCCGCAAAGATCCCATCATTGTCCCTTAAATATGACATAATTTAAGAAAGCAAAAGCTCACAAACTTTCCTGTTATTTCTCATTGAAATCCAAGCACAGGTTACACAAACTAGTCAGTGTCTAATGTTATCAAATCCTCCCTCGGAAACTCTTACCCTGTTTGAATTCGTCAGTTATTTTCTGATGAAGTGTTACAAATATTTTTTGCTGTGCCCACTTCCATCCACCAAGCTTCCCTTGTTTTCCTACAGTCCCCAGAGAGAGAGCAATATGGAGTAGTAAGGGCAAAAGGGCAAGTTGTTCCACTCAAAGAAAACTCATTCCCTTTACTTAAAGTACAACATATCAGGTAAAATACAACATATCTTGTGGTGTTGAAAAATGTAATATTGCCTTCTCCCTCTGGGATTACTGGACCTTGGTGTAACTACATAGAAGCCCTTGTTTCATGATTCTCAGGGAGTGACAGTAAAATCTGGAACAATGATGCTATAGATAGAAAATATTATGTTGCTATCATTCTTTTTGAAAAAGTTCTACATTATTGCCTGGAATTAAAAAGTTAAAAAACTAATGAAATCTGTCAAAACAGACCCATCGATGATAAAGTGCAGTGCAAACAGACTTTGTGAATTCCATTTAGTGGGTGGTCCAACTGATTTATGCAGCTTCAGCTCATTTATCGAGATCCTGAACATAACTTTACGTGTTAAAAATACTCTTGAAAATGGAGAGAATTCTTCTGTGGTCGCTCTGCCAGCACTGTTTGAGTAATAACTTATCTGCTTTGCTCTGATTTGCACATAATCATGCCTGTAGCTCTCCGTACAGACTGAGTGTATCAGTCTGAACATACAACAAAATGTCAGTTTTTGCATATTTTGATTGGAAAATCTGTGAGCAGCAATATGGTTTCATGAAGGGAAAGCGCACTATAGATGCTGATGGAGAGGTATAGTGAAGGTCAGGAGGAATAGAATTGTGTGTTTGTGGATTTAGAGAAGCCCTATGATCATGCGCTGAGTTGGGAGTAGTACTGTATGAGGATGTCAGGAGTAGGGGACAGTGGAGGACAGTGTGACAGCGGTGAGGTGTGCAGGATGGGGTCAATGTAGAGGTAGGATTGCATCAAGCATTGGCTGTGGGTCCTTTTTTTTTGTTTACAATGGATGTAGAGCAGGTAGCTGAGTGGATAAGGAACTGGCCTGCCAATATGTAGACCTGGGTTCGAATCCCGCTCATGCTGCCTGCCTGTGTCCTTGGAGAAGTCCCTTATCTACATTGTCTCAGTCCACTCAGCTGTACATGGGTACCAGCCTTGGCTGGGGAAGTACCGTAACCTACGTCAGACTGGTGTCCCGTCCAGGGGGAGTCGTAGACTCTCATCTGCTTCACACTACAGAATCCGGAGATAAGCACCAGCACCAAAAGTCCTACATAGGACTTACTCCAATGGTGATGGACAGGTTGATGGACAAGATCAGGTAGGCATCTGTATGGACTATGATGTATGTGGATCACATTGTGATCTGTAGTGAGAGTAGAAAGCATGTTGAGCTGGAGGTATGCACTGGAGAGAAGGGGAATGAAAGTCAGTAGGAGTAACATCACTTCTGAGAGGTGAAAAAGAGAATGCAGGCAGGGTGGAGAGGCTGAAGGAGAGTGGATTTTTTGTAAGTAGAAGAATGAGCCCCTCATAGCCAATCGACTTGCAGTGGTGTCACAAAAACAGGATTCCAAGGTTAGACACTAACTGTATGATCGGTCGATTTAAAAACTTTCTTCACATTTATTGAGTTAAACATGTACGTGTTTACCTCCCTCAGGAACCTCTACATGCTACCAGACATTTCTTATGATATTTTTGCCTATTCAATGGCAACAAGAAGTGGTTTACTGTGAGTGTTTTTAGCTTCCCCTAGCCTTACAGTTAGCCCATGACGGTGGCAGCGTTCTAACTCAATACTGGACTGATTAAAATAGTTTTTGTCCTGAGTGAAAAGTTTAACCCAAAAATATATTAAAAAATAAAAATAAAAATAAAAAAACCTGGGTCCAGGTTGAAAAATCCCAGAGTTCCTCTTTAATTTATAATGGAAGTTTTGCTCTGACAGAGGTTCCAGTAAGGCAGTAAGAAGCCACATCTAACAGGGATACATCTTTCTAGCAGATGCTGAAACAGTGCTGCCAGAACCTCATCGTGTGATGATTGTAATTGTACTTTCTACATACCAGACAACACTTCATGTCCCCCGACTTGTTGTCGACGTGGTGCTTAATCTTTCTGCTAGTTGTTGGTCCAGACTACGCACTGAGCGCACCTCTGTGTCATTCCACTGGACAGTACAATACATATGTAAGGAATGGTGGAAGTAAAAAAAAAAAAAAAAAAAAAAAATGTAGGAAATGTCAAGTTCAACCTGGACAATAGCGCTACAGGAAGCTCATAATCTGTGTGTGCATGCACAAACATGCGCACAATTAGAAAGCCAAAACAAAAGCGCACGGTCATTAAGCTGAAGTAAAAGTGCATGTGCTGTATACTCGTTCTGCAAAATAATGCCATTAGTCATGAAAGTGCATTCATTTGTTAAGGACGGGGTCAGGAAATATGCTGTCTCTCTGAGTCAAACGTTCATGATTGCAGAGAGGAAGGACAATCACACCCAGACAGTGCACACTCATGTCAGCAGCAGCATGCATCCTGCAGCAATCTGTCAAATCCGAGTTAGTGCAGGCTGGCACAGGAAACCCAAAAAGGCTGGCCATCCAATTACAGTCTGATAATAATCGGAATTGGCAGCTAGGCGGCATGCAAAATAAGCCAACAATCTGGTGTCAAGTGTTCCAGTTTGGAGAGAAATAAAATGATTCCTTGGAGCACCATGGTTTTTGTTCTTTTTTGTCTTTTATTTTTTGGCTGCTTCTTTTAAGCTCCCTCCTCCCATCTACCCATGTGAGGCACGCCTTAATATGCATATACTCTACAAACAGGCAAATTGATTCAAACTGGCACAAATAAGAACAAATACTGCTTTTCTTTCCCTCGATCGCCATCTGCTTCACTAAACAGAGAACCGTACCCACATGATATAAGCCAGCATTTCATCATTCCTGTCCTTCAGAGGGCAACACAAGTGTCATACCTTTTTTTTTAATCTCTTGGAATAAAGCTAATTATAAACATAGTGTGCAGGACATTATGTCATCATGCTTGCATTTGTCTGTCTATTTGTGTGTTGACACATTCCTGTCAACATGATAATGTTGACACATGGTGGACTCTTGATACTTACACCATAGGTACACCCTGGTTAGCAGATGACCTGATTGGATTTTGTGGTTGTTTGGTGTTAATATTTGCAAATTAATGGGTTTTTCCATCAGCTATTACTCAAAAATGCTTTATAATATAGATTTTATATTCAGAATGTGTGTATATTATGGTAACCCAAATAGGATGACATATACAAACAAGCACTGTATTAGTTTAGCAGCCAGTGCAGGACCCTGTGCTAAATGCATGCTAGTTAATAGATAATAGTAAATAGATTTGTTTGAATAACCATTTGTGCTAGGTAGCATCATGGATTATATGCACATGTATACCTGAGTGACAGAGTAATCAATAACGTATCAAAATGTCATGATTGATTTTGCACACATGCACCAAATTCTAATCACTTTCTCATCATATTAATATACATCTCATGCAAATTGCAGCTTCCCATGTATATTTGTTTGGGAGATATTGTGTTACCCGGACTGGCTGACCTACTCACATTGTGGAGGTCAAAGCCTAGTTTAGTGCAGAGAATATGTTAATTGGAGTGTTTATTTGCATAAGTGAGCCCAACATCCATGAATTAAGTAAGGATGCTTGAAGAGAGACTTCATATTCAGACTTCAAATATCTATCTGTCTGTCTGTCTGTCTGTCTGTACATACATATAGTGTTGACACAGACATGATGACTAATTGGATGCTGTTTTGCAAAAAGTCAAATTCTATAGAGCCTGGATCTTGGCAAGACAGACAGTTCAAGTGTTTGTTGCATTCGCGTGCTTGTTTGTGTTTGGAAAAAGCACAAGAACGAGCTAAGATATATTGCTGCCTATACTGTTTACATTCATGTTTCAGTCTCAGGGTTAGAGAACATAGGCTTGTAGGGTAGCGTTCTGTCCAAGGATGGAGACAGGACCTGTGGATGGTATGAACTGATGAGGCTGTTCACAATGATGAATTGCTGAGACAAACTGAGGGCCCTATGTTGACATTCTATGTTGCATGGTCTAAAGCACACAGTGCAAGTGCATTTGGGGCATGTCCAATGCCGCTTTGCTATTTACAGGATGTGTAATCTGAGTGTAATGTAAGACAGTGGGTGCAAAGGGGTTGAATTCTGTCACTTAATTACTCAGGGGTGTGTTTTGGGTGTTGTGATTTAGATGGCAAAATCAGAAGTGAGAGGTTTTCTGGCAAGAAAAGGGTTCTGCAAAGAGTCAAAGCGTACCAGCGGTAGCAGCAGTCATCCTCCATAGCTCCCTGAGGTGAAGCCTGTATCCTACAATACCTCCTCCTCCTCTGACCACCCAATCTCCTCCATGTCTCTCCAACCCTGCAGCACCTGGACACTGTGGCCAGCCCTCTCTTGATGTTCCCCACTTGTAAACCTGGGGAGGAAAAAAACCAAACCAGAGTTATTAAAGTTTTGAATTTTTACATTCGTCGTCACTTTTATTTCATTTAAAATTTCTGTTTTCAATTCAATTTTGGTGCAGTTTGATATCCTAATGCATATCTCTGTGTGAACAAGCAGAGTACATGTGCATTGTGAACCTGCCTATGGCACAAACGCTTTCTGCTGCCTCACAAAGGCAATGCACCAACACCAACCAGACCTCATTTTAAGAGCAACACGCCCATAGCAGCACAGATGTGTTGTAGTATATTTGCTATTTAAAGAACATGGGGTGCTCAGTGTAAAAATTACAGCTGCATTGGTTCTAAATTAGAAACGACACTTGTGATGCGCTGCTTTGCGTCAGCTGGAAGATAGGGCCCTGAGTGAAAGAAAGAGTGAAAGTCTGACAGGAAGAAAGTTCACTGAACATGAGACAGAGAGAGATAAGTTTGCATAATTGGACTCAGAAGCATCTCCTGTCTGCACTGCGTTGTCTGTTCATCCATCTAATCAGCTGGATCCTCAGCTTGGTCCTCCAGCCAATCAAAGGCCCAGACGTCCCCGTGTCTGGATGTGCAGTCATTACCCTGGATGTAAAAAAAGAAAAGAGAGCAGAGAGCTGGGCTGTAATCATATAGGTGTTTTTTAGGTGGTTGGCCTCCAGCCACGCATGCACGAACGCGCACACACACACACACACATACACGCACGCATGCACACACACAGTGAAGAGTGAGAAAGTCGTGAAAGGACAGCCTGTGATTGCCCATCAGGAAATAGTGCAGCGGTGCAGTCTCAACATTTCAGACAGAGCTCTTTCTTCTCCGGTTTCCTCCTTCTACAGCCCATTTAGGGTTTTATTGCAAAATAACTCCGTGTTATTGGGAAACTTTTGTTGTGGTACGCCGGCATTGAATATGCTTTACTGTGTCATTACAAGCAAGCAGTAGAAAATCTCTTTCATCTTCACGCCTGTGTTAACATTTTCAGGAGTAGTTTTATTGATTAAAAAAATAGTTAAAATCTTTATAAGCTCACAAATGCACTGTTGAAAAGTTTACCCAACAGTGAATCTTTACTAAAAATGCTGCACCATACTGGATGTGGCGATTTGGCTCTTTGCTACGACAGCTTGGTATGCCTTTACCTACAGTGTAAGTAAGATTGGTTTGCTGAGCTTAAATGTTTACTGAAATCCCGCAATAGTTCGAGGTTTCGGTACGAGATTACCATAATTGCAGTGTATAAGTCACAGGGGTATGTAAACTGTAACTATGGACAATGAAATAATTGGAGAATATATATCGTTTACAGTGGTGGGCACAGCGAACTTAAAAGTTAGCTTTGCTAATCCACTAACTGCGAAGTTAACTGTAATAACATAAAACCAATAAACCACTAAAATATTTAGCTGAAGCTACCGCTCACTTTTATTACATGAATTTAGCTTTGGCTTGTTTTTGTGGCTCTAAAACCCTGAAAAACAGACCGAAAGAGCTGAAATTTTAATATGTTGAAGCGTAAGGATGGAGGTTCCCACAATGGTTTAGCTTTCCAAGATCAGATGATGATCACAATGTACGTACATAATTAAATGAACAAAGAAAATTAAGCAGTAGTTTCCATTCAGCATACAGTTCATTCACGGTACAGAAAGTACACGCCAATACAAAATGTTAAGAAATAAAAATACACATGGAAGATAATTTTAATAATCTAATTAATGCATTTACTGTGGCTTGACTTCCTGCTTCTCCATCTCCTCGATGTGATGCTTGTGTCATTTTCGCTTAATGGATTAGTGTGTAAGATCCAACCCGAACAAACATGTATGATGTCAGAATCTGAGTCAAATTTATTCGCCAAGTATGTTAGTACACACAAGGAATTTGGTTCGGGGGGTTCGTGTCTCTCCGCTATACATTCACAACCAATGTGCAATATATAGTACACAACATACAGTTGTACACAATATACAATATACGGACAATGTACACTGATTTACAGCAGGACTCAATTGTCCAAATAACTCCCACACTATGTGTAGAGGACAACAATATACATAAGGTGCAATGTGAAATAATGCAAATAGCAATAAGGTGTGTCATGTATGGGTGCTCTTGCCTCACAGCAAGAAGATCTGGGGTTCGATTCCCGCCGTGCCCAGTTCCTTTCTGTGTGGAGTTTGCATGTTCTCCCCGTGTCTGCGTGGGTTTCCTCCGGGTACTCCGGCTTCCTCCCACTTCCAAAGACATGCATGTTCAGTTAATTGGTGACTCTAAATTGACCGTAGGTGTGAGTGAGAATGTGTTTGTCTGTCTATATGTGGCCCTGCGATGGACTGGCGACCTGTCCAGGGTGTACCCCGCCTCTCGCCCAATGACCGCTGGGATAGGCTCCAGCACCCCCCGTGACCCTTAATTGGATTAAGCGGGTATAGAAGATGGATGGATGGATGTATGGGTGCAGAATGAAATGTACCTGTGGTCAGCTGTTGATTAAGGTAATAAAGGTAATGGCATGGCATTATAGGGATTACAAATGTTTTTTACCCTTTAAACTTTATTAATATGTGACATAAAGTTAGCTGAGCTAAATTTAGTGGAAGCTAATTGATCCTTTAATGTTTTTCAAAGTTACATGAAAAATTTATCTGCTAACAAAAATGTTCGCTTCGCCAATTATCTTTTAGCTGCTTTGCTGAACTGTGCCCTCGAACCCTTGTTTATATTGTCTTTTCCTTTATATTGAGGTAGAATGTATTTTTTGTGCATAATGTGCACTTTAATATTTAGGTTTTATAAAATGAGGGCGAAAAAGTACGTATATGCACCAATAGTTACGGAAGTCTCACTGAAACCTCCATGTAGCAAGAAGATAATGTGCTCCTGTAGGCTGCAGCCGTTCGTCAGTATATTCGGGTCAAATAAATATGGACAGGCATCAAATGGCTCATCTGCATGTTTAAAATAATCGAAATATTCAGACATGACTTTGTAAATAGACTTCACTACTTTGTTGGAAAACAACAAGAATGCTATGCAAATCAACATTTGACTTGTATGGACTTAGTGGAGAGCTGCGGCGCCCTGGCCGAGGAATGCTGAGGTAAGGACTTGTCTTTCTAATCAGTCAATTCTATTTCAATTCAGTTTATTTATACAACAGTAAATCACAACATAAGTCGCCCCAAGGTGCTACACACGGGTAAGGTCTAACCAGAATTTGGTTGTAATGACACTGAGTCTTCAGCAGTAATGGAACTAATTGAAGTTAGAGGGAAAGACAATGATTCAATACAACTCAGTCTATGTTAATTATCTTTACTCTGGATTTAAATAACTCCACAGAATCAGACCGCTTTATCTCAGTGGGCAGACTATTCTACAGAAAACTTGCACGATAAGAAAAAGCTCTGTGACCCGCTGAGTTCTTCTTTACTTTTGGAACACACAGTAATCCTGCACCTTGAGAATGCAGAGCATGGGCCGGTACATAAGGTTTAACAACATCTGCCAGATAGGGAGGCGCTAGTCCATGCAGGGTTTTGTATGCTAATAACAAAACCTTAAACTCAGACCTCACATGAACATTAAGACAATGAAGGGAGGCCAAAACCGAGGTAATATGGTCAAACTTTATTCTCCTGGTTAGAGTGCTAACCGCAGCATTTTGAATCATTTGAAGACCTCTGTTGCCAGTGTGTGGCAAACCTGGAAATAAGGCATTTCTGCATCTGCCATAGACAGAATAGGTCAAATCTTCGCGATATTACACAGATGAAAGAAAGCATTCTCCAATGTGTATGGTCAGAGGACAGTGTGGGATCGAAGATCACCCCGAGATTTATTGCTTTATTCCTATGAAGAATGACACATGCATCCAGTGTTAACGTTAGCTGATCAAACTGGTGTCTGTGTCTCGCAGGACCAATGACCATCATCTCTATCTTCTCTGAATTTAAAAGTAAGAAATTACAGAACATGCAGTTTTTCCTCTAAAATCCTATTTTGAGAGAGATTATTTGCATTAATCGGCATGTAAAACTGAGTGTCATCAGCATAATGGTGAAAACTAATTCCATAGCATCGCAGTATCTGTCCAAGAGGTGCTATGTGAAGTGAGAATAGGAGAGGGCCTAATACCGAACCGTGCAGTACCCCATATTTTACCAGAGAGAGTTTTGAAGTAATGTTCTTGTACAAGACACATTGACATTGGTTAGATAAATATGTCAGTCATGAGAGAACCCGACCAGTAATACCAAAATGATTTTCAAGCTTGTTCAACAATATACGATGATCAACCATATCAAAAGCTGCACTGAGATCTGGCAGCAGCAACACTGTGTTTGAATCTGCATCCATCGCCAGCAGATCATTCACCACTTTAATAGGTGCCGTCTCTGTGGAGTGATAAGTTCTAAATGCCAACTGCAATCGCTCAAAGAGATGATTATCAGCCAGATAAGCCACATGCTGCTGTGAAACCACTTTTTCAAGAATTTTTCAGTAAAAAAGTAGATTTGATACCAATCTATAATTAGGCAGCAAACCCGACTTGAGGTTGGGTTTCTTAAGAAGCGGTTTATCACTACGGATTGAAAGCATGCAGGAACAGTACCAGTTGTAAGTGACAGATTAATAATCTACGTTATCAGATGCAAAGAAGGTTTATTATTTTGAGTTAATTAGAAAAAACAAGCATAATACAAAATCCCTGTTTGACACTGTAGCCGTCAGTTTAAAAATTTCCTTTACATTTACTGAGGTAAATATGCACATGTACACCTCTGTAGGGAAACGCAACATGCGTCTCGCCACGTCTAATGATATTTTAGCCTATTCAGCCGCCACAAAAAGTGTTTTAATGTAATGTTTTTAGCTTGCCCCGTAAACTTACATTGCATAGCTATTTAGCCCATGACGGTTTTAATGTTCTACACATCAGAGACGAGCTATGCTGCATTATCTTAGAGGCGGTGGCACTAACAAAAAGAGAGGATGCGGAGCTGGAGGGGGCAGAGCTGAAAATGCTGTGATTTTCCTTGGAAGTGATGAGGATGGACAGGATTAGGAATGAATATATCAGAGGGACAGCACAGGTAGGAGACAAAGTCCGAGAGGCGAGATTGAGATGGTTTGGACATGTACAGAGGAGGGACCCAGGGTATATAGGGAGAAGGATGCTGAGGATGGAGCTGCCAGACAGGAGGAGAAGAGGGAGGCCAAAGAGGAGGTTTATGGACGTGGTGAGGGAGGACATGCAGGTGGTTGGTGTGAGAGAAGAAGATACAGAGGACAGGGTGAGATGGAGAAAAATGATCTGCTGTGGCGACCCCTAACGGGGGGGAAGCCGAAAGAACAAGAAGAAGAACAAGGAAAAGATGAAGATGAACATTTTAGTAATCTAACTAAATACTGGACTGATTAAAATCGTTTTTGTCTTGAGTGAAAAGTTTAACCAAAAAACATCTAAAAAATAGGCTCCAGGTTCAAAAATCTGAGAGTTCCCCTTTAAATTGTACAAAGGTAATAAGTGAACTGTCAAAGGTTTAAAACAACGTTTAGATCACAGGAGAAATCGTGTAAATACGAGAAATATTAAAATTTTAAGGATGAAGTTCTGAGTGAATATTTCCATGCCGTGTTTCAAGCAATGGAAGTAAATTAAGCCCTGAAAATTTATGAAAAAAAAAATCAGACAGGTGTCTGTAACTTGTATCAATTACTTATAAACCATCTGTCTGTATAATAGTGTTATACATAAAACACAAAAGGAAACAAAAGGCTCAACGAAAAGAGGAGAAAAAATAAAGAAAGAGAAAAACATGAATAATTTTCCATCATTTCCCCCGCCTTCATGCTCCATTGATGGCCTAGATCTCTGACAGGGTGACTCGTCGACAGCAGAGAAAACACCCACTCCCACAGTCACCAGCAAAGAAACACAGCCCCACCAATTTGTCACCTGACTCACCGCGGCAACGCGCAGCCCTGCTTTACTGCACGCTGCAAACTGCCTTTTAACAAGCCTATAGGGCAACGAAGTGAGAAGTGTGTGGTGGCAGTGCACGTGTGCGGTTAAACGCTTGCGTCTCATTTATGTACGGCATGTCTGTGTGCATGCTCACGTGTGCGTGTCCACCACACGTGTTCTCGCTAATTGCCCGGGCTTGTCATAAGGGAAACGGATAGTTGACCCTGTTGGCCGTTTAATGCTGCTGATCCTTTTACACTTCCTGGACCTGCAACAACGACCCACTGAACCGCATCTCCTACATGCACACGTACGTTCATGCACACATTGCACACGCAACAATCGCACTCACCCCCCCAGAAAAGCTTTTACAGTTTCTGTGTCTGCACCTCCAATGAAATGTTTGTACTTATACTGAAGGAGGGCGATGAGCAGATAACCAGGAGATGGAACAAAGAATAAAAAGAGGACGTGGAGGAAAAAAAGGAGGGGGAGGACAAACTCTTCATCTACTCACCAGAGAGCTATGCTTTGGCTGCCGTGGGCGAGGTAGAGAGGTAACGAGACGAATCACTGACCAGTGCCAACACTTTGCCTTTTAGTGTATAGATTAACTATCCCCTCTCTCTTTTCTTTGTCTCCACTCGTTCTTCTTTTTTTAATGTTTAATAGCACTCAGTGTATAAACTCCTGCGCTAAAGTGACACACTTGGCCATCCTCTTGTATTTCGATCCTTCTCGGTTCAAAGCAGTAAAGCTGAGATGATGCTTTGCTCTCTTCTTTCACTTCCTCTTTTCTCCTCTCTTTCTTTGTGCTCTTTCCACCTGAGCTGCTGGCAACGCTGATTTGTGTTTCCTCTGCCAAGTAGATGGTGTTTTGATGTTTTTGAGGAAGGCTATAGCAGTTTTCCAGGTATGAAATTAATACGCCAGATTTTTATTGTTGGGAGGGGGCAATGTTCCCTCAGACATGTCTGATATAAAAATGTCTATCCCACACCCTAACCCCTGAAACACACCAGATCAGTCTGCGTTGCATCAGTGGTCCATTGTGTAATGACAGGGCAATGGAAGATTGACCATTCTAGTCAATGCATGTCAACTCATCAGTTGCGTAGCAGTGCAATTCAGATGCATCTCTACACATCTGAATCGGCTCAGATATGCACAAAGTATATTCTGAATGGATGTCCCACCTGATATGCTCCTGACTGGTCGATCAGGTAGCACTTTCCACTCATGCGGAAAGTTTTTACCATCATCTTGTCTCATCACTGAGCCTGTAGCCCTGTGCATGGCAGCACTGACAATGGATCAGGTAGACGGGATCCACTCGGATGGACAAACAGGGCTTAACAACAGATCATGTGGATCAAAGGGGAAAGCAGCAACACAACAATATGCTATGCTTCTAATATGTACTTGGTGTGTTTTATGAAGAAAAATGTTTTGCTTACGCAGTGTCTCCGATCTGCACCCGGTGTGTTTGAGGGGTAAAAAATAGTCCTTGTTTTTATCTTGACAGCATATTTTTGAAATAATCCCATATTTTTAAAAACAAATCTTGGGACGGTTTCTCTAAAATGTATTGTCAAAAATAATAACATACAAAATGTAACTTGTATCCTAATAATACTTTAAATAACTTTACGATGATACCAATGTCAAATACAAATAAAGATAAGAGAAATTTGTGGAACTTTTTTTTATTGTTGTTGTTGCTAGGCTATGTATTAATTTCTATCACAGAGGACTCTATTTCATCAATAATTTTACATGTCTCTACAGCCAACCACACAGTACAAGCGGTAATTCTGTTTAGCTTGTGAAAATAGTAAAATATTTAATCAATGTACTGAATTTATGATGGAGTTTTGTGTTGCTTTTACAACCACTGATATAATTAGTGACGATGAAAGATGTTCATTGTTCATTTGGCTCTTTGTTCAAATCTTCGTGTTATTTTTATACTCTACTGCTGTCTTACAAATCAGTCTGTTTCCCATTACTTCCCAAAGAACTCAGAAGTGTCTCGGCTCAATCGGCTCACTTAGATTCATTCACTCATTGTTCATTAGGACGTCCTGCTCTTGGTTCAGTTCATTGTTCAATCCTATTGGCAAAAAAAGATCTGCCATGACCCAGTTTGCAAGTTGAAAGAACAGGAAGTCAAATGATTTGTTTCATGTATTGCGTCAGTGGCATGGTACTGCATTGAATGGACAGGAAGTCAAATGGGTCATTTGATTTAGTGTACCGGATGAAAAGAACAAGAAAATAAACAAACCTCTTACAAAGAAGACTCTGATCTTTTGTTCAATCAGCATATTTTTCTTTGACACTGGTTCAGTCGTGAATGATAAGTCAGTACATATAAGAACAGTGGAAATCTGGAGTATGCCGAGGATTTAAGGAAGCATCATATGGATGAAATCTGGGGAATGTTCCCTCAATGACTGATCCGGCATTGATCACTGACTTGCCAATTGCAGTCCATTTACTGAGACTCTGCCCTTCACCAGGCAGCACAGTGGCTTAGTGGTTAGCACTGTTGCCTCACAGCGAGAAGGTCCCAGGTTCGCTTCTGACGTGGTCCTTTCTGTGTGGGCTTCCTCCAGATGCTTTGGCTTCCTCCTACTGCCAAAGACATGCAGGTTAGGTGAACTGATGACTCTAAATTGACCATAGGTGTGAGTGAGAGCATGTTTGTCTGTCTATATATGTGTCAGCCCTCTGTCCTGGGTACTCTGCCTCTCACCCCCCACCCAATGACCCTGAATTGGAATAAGCCGGTTCAGAAAATGAATGAATGTATGTTTGACCTGTTAGCTCATAATTATGATATATAAATTCACAGTTTTGACTTAATATCTAAGATATATTTTAAAAACATGAAGTTTAGACGTGCAGCACTGCAGCTTAGTGGTTAGTACTTTTGCCTCGCAGTGAGAAGGTCCCAGGTTCGCTTCCAATCTGGCGCCTCATTTATAACCATTGTGCGCGCACAAAGCGGGACCTAAAAGATGCACACGTCCATTTTAACTTATACGTTGTAATGTATAAGAATAAACTAGATGGCAAAATGTTCGCATATGTACACAAATTGTGACCCATGCGGATGAACATTTTGGAGGTGGTGAAGTGAAGCCAGATCGTCAGAAAATGTGAGTGGCAGCATTACACATAAAACGATGCCATTGAGTCATAACTCGTACATTTAATGAAATAATCTTGTTCCAGAACTGTGCAGGCTTTTTTTTTTTTTTAGATGTTTTCTGGCAAAATCTAATCTGACCTTCCTGTTCTTAAGTGTGACCAGTGGTTTGCACCTTGTTGTAAACTCTGTGTTCGTGAAGGCGTGTCTTTATTGTAGACTTTGACAATGATATGCTGACCTATTCCCTTCTGAACTTGCCTAGATGTTGTGAAGGGGTTTTTCTTTACCAAGGAAAAAATTCTGCCATCATCCACTTTAGTTGTCTTTTGTGGACTTTCAGATCTTTTGCCGTTGGTTAGCTCACCAGTGCATTCCTTCTTTATACAAGTATTACACATTTTTGACTTGGCTACTCCTAATGTTTCTGCTATCTGTCTAGTAGGGTCCCCCTCCCAGCCTAATTATGGCCTCCTAAAGTTTCATCAACACCTCTTTGGACCTCATGTTGAGAGTTCCAATGAACAGCCACCAAATGCAAATTCAACACTTAAAAATCAACTTCAGATCTGGACACACCTGACAATAAAACTGCTTGTCAGTGAACTGTCCAATTACTTATGGCCTCTGAAAATGGATGGACAGTGTATATAAATGGCAGTAATTCCTGAATAGTTAATGCAATATTTTTGTGAAGGCCCTTGAATTAAAGCTGAAAGTCTACACTCCAAGCACATCTTGGATGTTTCATTTCAGCTCCATTGTGGCGGTGCACAGAACTGTATACACACAGGCACACACTGACGTCAGGGTGCTCAACTGCACACCAGGAGCAACTTGGGGATTATGGACCTTGCCCAACGGACCTTTGATTTTCGGACAGGAACTCAAACCGAGGATCTTCTGGTCACAAGTCCACCACTCTAATCACGGTTTGGCTTGGATAAAGGTTGTGCCAGAGAACCAGATTAGTGCTTATAGCATCCATACGGTCAGATCAATGTGTGAAATGTAGCTGGTGACGCAGTAAGTTGCTTTGTGTGTCTGGAGCTGCCATTCCCTCCTTGCCACTTTGTTCCTCCAAGCCCGTCTGGGTTTTTAATGAATGGAAAGAAACACTTAAAAAGCCATATGAGCAAGCAATTACATTAGCAAAATATAATCCGAATGGTTTTTGGCTTCCTTAAATTCTTCAGACAACTCCACTGTGTTGCTTTATGGTGCTTATTTCTGACCAGTTGTTGCCATTTTACAATCCTACTTGTATATTTT
>OMMV01074549.1:0-10499 GCA_900302635.1 Chatrabus melanurus
CCTCGTTGGGACCAATCAGATCCCTGCGTTTACCGGAAACCTCGTTGGGACCAATCAGATCCCTGCGTTTACCGGAAACCTCGTTGGGACCAATCAGATCCCTGCGTTTACCGGGAACCTCGTTAGAACCAATTAGATCACTGCGTTTACCGGAAACCTCAACGCGACCAATCAGATCACTGCATTTACCGGGAACCTCGTTAGAACCAATTAGATCACTGCGTTTACCGGAAACCTCGATGCGACCAATCAGATCACTGCATTTACCGGGAACCTCGTTAGAACCAATTAGATCACTGCGTTTACCGGAAACCTCGATGCGACCAATCAGATCACTGCATTTACCGGGAACCTCGTTAGAACCAATTAGATCACTGCGTTTACCGGAAACCTCGATGCGACCAATCAGATCACTGCATTTACCGGGAACCTCGTTAGAACCAATTAGATCACTGCGTTTACCGGAAACCTCGTTGCGACCAATCAGATCACTGCATTTACCGGGAACCTCGTTAGAGCCAATTAGATCACTGCGTTTACTGGAAACCTCGTTAGAACCAATTAGATCACTCCGTTTACCGGAAACCTCGTTGCAACCAATCAGATCCCTGCGTTTACCAAAACCTTGTTAGGACCAATCGCATCACTGCGTTAACTTCCTAAGACATTAAACCGTGATAGAATAATCATAATAATAATAATCAATAATCAATCTGTTGTTATTTAAACATCACATCCACGCACAGAACAACACCAGAGGTTTTTGGCGGCATCTTCTGATCAGATTGTTCCAGACTGGTCCTGAAGTTTGGGGCTGGAATCATCCTGGCAGTAAAGAACGTCAGCGCTGGAAACGGGAACATTTTGGACACTTTCATTTCATTGTTCAAACTGAAACACGGTTTAATCGGTCGATGAGTCGATACTGTATTCGACCGTTTAAGCGCACTGTGCGCTAAATAAATAGTTTTTATTGAACACAGGGTACTTAGAAATCACTCTTTTAAGCGCACGTTTTCTGGGATTTGCGCGTTGGTCTCGCTTCAATGCGTGAAACAAAGCATCATGAAGCAATGCTTCATGATGCTTCATAACGCAGCAAAAAGTATTCAGAGCTGATGTATTTGTTGGTGTTCAGTGGGATTCTCAGGATAATCAGACTGAGAACCAGAACCCAACAGCATGTCCGTGTCCTGCAGGCATACCGGTGTTGTACTGGTTTTCCAGGCGGATGACTCTGTGGGGAACCATCTCCTTCAACCTGGCCGTCTTCATCAACCTCATCATTGCCTTCTTCTACCCGTACAACTCAGGACAAGGTACTTCTGCACAGGCTCCTGGTCCTACATCAGTCAGTACCAGCTCACCTCTACGGTCACAGGAAACCGGACAGAATCCTGTTCATCTGTGACTGTTGTTGTATTTGGTTTTTAAGTTACTTATTCCTTGATGTATACAAGATTTGTTCAAAATAAAAGTAGAAATAAAATAAAATAGAAGTGATGTATTTGTCACACGTGTGCCTTTTTTGAGTTGCTTAAATTAGGATAAGTTCCCACTATTGTGTTAATACCTTAATTTGGGGTTTAAAATAACAGTTTGAAAAATATCTACAGTTCATTCAAATTATTATAGTGCAGCAAATAAATGCAGGATAAGTTGATCAATTCAAGATCACTTGAGTCACGTCAGAAAATTATTTATTTTGGGGATCAGAAAATTTTCTTTGGATTTCAGATCATATGGAAAATTATACCAAAAAGTGCCATTTTATTGGTCCTGGGGAGTATAGGTACTCGGGAACATAGAGCGGACCCCCAGTGAGCTCCACTACTGTTTGGACAAAATGACACTGAAATTGGTCAAAATATTCAGAGAAAGTCCACTGGACAAATGTCCAGACGAGCTTTTATCAAATTATAAAATATGTACAATGAAGCGAATATCTTACAGTCTGTATCAGGTCAAATCAAAGAGCTTCTTCGGGTTCTAACTGGCAAACTCCCAGTCAGGACCCAAAGCACTTCTGTATCGTCAGGTACAAAATACTGCAGTACTTGGATGGTAATAGCGTGTACAAAGTGTAAGTAGACTCAGCATTCCTGCTGTGTTGTTTTGCAGTGGGAGCGATCGACGACTCTATGTTGCTGATGATGTTCTGGATCCTGACTGGTCTGTCGGTTTTGGGCTTGTTCTCCAAGCGTTACGGCCTCCAGCCTCTGATGCTCGCTTTCATCCTCAGATCCATCTACCACTTCGGCATTGGAAACTGTATTGTACTGCTTGGGACGCTCAACGTAAGAAAGTCATGGTGTTTACTGTGAAGTACTTTCAGTACTTTGTCCAGAGCTAAAGACAAAAGAAACTTCAGAATGTTCACCTGATGTCTGTCGTTCTGTCTGCAGCTGATCAATAAGGTAGTGTTTGTGGTGAGTTTTGTCGGGAACAACGGGACCTTCATAATGGGCTATAAGGCCATGGTGATGGATGTGGAGTTCCTGTACCACGTGGGCTACGTGGTAACGTCTACACTGGGACTCTGTGTCCATGAACTCTTCTACAGCATCCTGGTAAATCAACGGCACTGACAACAACATTCCTTCCGTCCTGGAAGTAGAAACATGGACGATGTTCACGGACGCACCAACAGATTAAAGGTGCTCCTGCAGCGTCGTCCAATCAAAGTGATCTCGATAAAATAAGATACTTTATTGTCATTGTCACCTGTGCATTACAGCACTCTGCTCTGTGAGGCTTAGAGGATAAAAAAACCCATAAATACTCAATAATAATAAATATATGTTGTGTAGAATAGTGAGATAAGTCAGTGTCGTGGTGTCTGAAGTCCCTGTCTGTCACAAACACCATGATTGCTCTACTCCAGATGTTCACGGGTGGGAGTAGTAGTGGCTGTTAATCTCACTTCCTGTGAGAATAGACTGTCCCTGAGCCTACAGGTGCTGGCAGCCACACTCCGGTACCGCTTGCCAGACTTCATGAGACCGAAGAATTTGTGGATGGGATGAGTGGGCTCACAGATGACATTCTTGGCCCATTTAAGGACCCTCTTGTCATATATATATATAGGTCCTGTAGTGAAGGCAGATCCACCCCTGTGGTCTAAATTAAATCAAAATATTACACACTCAATAATTGATGAAGCGCTCAATTAAATTTACTGTAACATCCGGCTGTTTGAAGTGAGAAGTCAGGCTGTCCTCTAAAACTGAACGAGATGAGCGAGGGAAGCCATCAAGACAACAACTCTGAAGGAGTTACCAGCTGCAGTGGCTGTGATTGTTGCTTCATCAGTTACAGTTTCAGGGTGGAGCGGCACAGAGAAAGACGTGTGGTAACCTGTGAGCTTTTAGGGCATCAGGATGAGGACCGTGTTGGATTCATGTCAAACACGCAGCGTCTGGACTGTGAATCCTGCTGCTCTGCGTCAGGCGCCGTGAGGCTCGTTAGCAGAGAGATCAGCGTGAATTCTGCTGAGTTCTTCTGGAGTAGAACCGCGTGCGTTCTGTAAGAAACTTGTGATTTATTTACCAACAAGACCAGAAAACAACAATATTAACGTGGCGTGACCGAGAGTGTGTGGAACAGACTAAAGGTCATCAAGGTGCACAAAGGAACTATTTATGGAGCTCTTGTGCATTAGTTTGTGTTTTTCGTTCATTTAGGTCACGTGTCACCGATTTATTTTCACATTAAACTTCGGAAAGTCATAAAAATGTGCAAAAGCCAAACATGACGACTAGTTTAATTCCAAACTTTTAGTGAGAATCTTTTTCTCCAACAGTCAGCATGATTTTACTGTTGTGTGTGTGCAGCTGTTTGATCTGATCTACCGGGAGGAGACGCTGCTTAACGTCATTAACAGCGTGACTCGTAACGGACGCTCCATCCTGCTGACGGCGCTGCTCGCTCTCATCCTGGTTTACCTCTTCTCCATCGTCGGCTTCCTCTGCCTGAAGCAGGACTTCATCATGGAGGTTGACCTGCTGCCAGAGATTGATGCAGGTGACATCTGACCTTTCACCCTCAACCTTTAATGCTGAACCTTTGGCTTTTCCTTCGTACCTGAGGCATCAATGAATGACTTACCTCAGGTTTTAGGTTTTATGCCCCAGGTCCCATCTGCCAATAGTCCTTGCAGACCAGAGGTCCATTTCTGTCTCCTGAAACTAGTCGTCTGTCACAGTCGGCTGTTACTTGGGCATCGACTTATAGTCCACGGGCCAAGCAGGTTTTTGGTACCACTTAAGGGGACTAAACAGCTCTTACGATCCAGCCTCAGTGTACCATGGTCTCCACAAAAAAGTATGGCAACCATCCCAGGGCGGCAGCCAGGTAGGGGTCAATGAGGTCAGTGAGGGATTACACGCCAAGGCGCTGCAAAGACACACGGGCGATGTTCACACGTGTTTGATGAGTCTCTAAAGAGCGAGGAAGCTGTTGACTCTGAGGTTTCACATGAGACCAGATCACAGTTCACGTTTTGATCGCGTCTCTGGTGTCTTTGTTTTCCTCGTGAGATCTCTCCTGTTTTATATTCTTCTCTGAATCTCTCCCTGATTATCGTGTTTCCTCCTGAATTCTCCTCCGTGGTGCTTTATTCTGAAACATCTGTTCCTTGTGTGCTTCCATTGGCTTTACTCCCTGTTCTCATGCACTCAGGCTTCCGGTTTCACGTGCACACCTCTTTGATTGATTTGTGCACTATATAACCGTCCCTCACTCCAGTGCCAGATTGTCTTGCTTCCATGCCTGCTTTCTCGTGTTCTCGTTCCGTGTTAGACTTCCTGTTGCCGACCCACGCTGCCTCCTTGTGGTCCTTGAGGTTACCCGCAGATTACTGAACTGTCTACCGGGTATGTTTGATAACTATGTTTCGACCCTCTGCTTGTTTATGTGGGTTCTCTGATTGCTGCTACCCTCACAGACACTGTTGTCTCTCGGACTTTCTTACTGTGTCTCAAAGTTCCGCCTGTGTTCACGACTGTCCAACCAGCCTGTTTCCACATGGACCCTGTTGTTGAACGGACTGTTGCTCCTGTGCGTTTTGGCTGCCACACTTCCCTCGGCTGCAGTGTGGTTCAGAAATATTTGACCAAAATGCCTGATCCAGTCACCTGCAGAAGGATTCTGGGCTTTTCAGAAATTGCTGATATTCATTGATAAGCTGATCGTTTTCTTCAAAGCAGCACATTTCATGTGGACACAGTTTGACTTGCTGCATTCATTCCAATAATAATGTTACTAGCAGCAAGAACTCGGGTAACGCTGGGACAGAAGAACCTTCTGGACCTGTTCAAAGTGTCCACGTTCCCCTGACAAATAAGACATTTAATAACAAAAAGAAATTGGCATAAAATACAGAAATACGTTGAATTACGGTTTGATGTGTTGATGATTTATTTGGTTAATGATGTTTGAAGAAATGTTTTGATGAAACTTCCAGTTTGATTTCAGGTGATTCTGATTTTTTAAATTTTTTTTAATGCTCTTCTGAATAACGAAAGGTCCAAACAGCGTGATTGATGGTAACGATGTCACGTGACCTCATGACTTGTAGAGTAACATTGAACCAATCAGGTCAGGTCTGGGTTTGGGTATGTTTTGATGCCATCATCACACTACGGAACCGCCCCAGCTTCTGCATGGTAACCACCCAGGCAGACAACTGGTCCACCCCCAGCTGTCCAAAGTGTCTGTCTCCCGTCCAGGGTTCATTGAAGATTCTCATCTGCTTCATGGTATAAGCACCGGCACCAGGACCTGGATCGGACGTACTTCTTCATCTTCTTTGTAGTTCACCGCTCCGCTAATAGTCGTAGAAATCCAGTCAACTTGGACCGGACCTGAATGATTGTGAACGGCTACACGAACGGCAACACATCAAACCATAATAGATGTCAATCAAATCAAATAAATAAAAGCAAATGTCATCTTTTTGGATTGAAATGACAAAATATTTTTTTTAAATCTTAATTATTCTGAGAATACATTAATTGAAACTTTCTGTATCTTTTATTTATTTTAGCCATAAAGCTCCTTTATCTTACTGCTGTCTTCTTTACCCTCTGTTGAAGATCTGCAGGATTCTGCACGTTTCTGATGTATTTTTCTTGGATTAAACGGACACAAACGTGCTGATTTAACATCCTAATACAGAGATTTTTGTCTCAAAGTGACTGTCTTCAGATTTTGTGACACTGAGTTTGTGGTTCAGCTTCACAGCAGAGAGAAGCCTCTCAGGATTTCCTAAAGTCCTGCTCAGCCGATGGAGTCAGCTGCAGTGTGGAGACCAAAGATTTGACGGCTAATAAAGATGAGGATGGTAAGACTTCAAACCGCTGCCTTGGTGGCTTCCCTCACTTGTTAGTTTTTGAGGACTGTCTGCTCTCATTTACCAAACTGTTTTTCACTGAACTATAAGAAAATATTGTCCCCTGACTGTCTGAAGACATCCATCAGTGACGGTTCAGTGTGTTGAAAGTCAGTGAAAAACGTATAAGTTATCGTTTTGTTGTATTTAAATCATGTTGGAGAAATTTGTTGTCCACTAATGATTAAAGGAGGTTTTTACAATTGCTGTAGTAGAAGAAGGAAAAAAAAAAAAAAAAGGTCCAGAGCCTTGGTACTTTTTTGGCACTGGGTGGCGCTGTACCTTTGGTCAAACATGATCATAATAATGAAGAAAGAACATGAAACACTGCATTTATAACAGAGTTGTAGGGTGACTAAAACGTTTGCACAGTGCTGTATCTGTGGCGCTAAATGTGTGCGTTGGTGTTTCAGGTGAAGCTAAAGTAGAGCGAGCGTGCGACACCCTGCTGATGTGTATCGTGACTGTGCTGAATCACGGACTGAGGAATGGAGGAGGAGTTGGTGACGTTCTCCGCAAACCATCCAAGAACGTAAAGAACATTATTTATATATACGTATTTCTCCACCTGTTCACACTCGCATAGTTAAACACTCACACCTGAAGATGCCATTATAACAACAGTCTGGTCTGATTGGACCATGTGGGACCTCAACCTGGTCTGACTGGACCATGTGGGACCTCAATTTGGTCTGTTTCGACCATGTGGGACCTCAGCCTGGTCTGATTGGACCAGGTGAGACCACAGTTTGGTCTGTTTCGACCATGTGGGACCTCAGCCTGGTCTGACTGGACCAGGTGGGACCTCAGTTTGGTCTGTTTCGACCATGTGGGACCTCAGCCTGGTCTGATTGGACCAGGTGAGACCACAGTTTGGTCTGTTTCGACCATGTGGGACCTCAGCCTGGTCTGACTGGACCAGGTGAGACCACAGTTTGGTCTGTTTCGACCATGTGGGACCTCAGCCTGGTCTGACTGGACCAGGTGAGACCACAGTTTGGTCTGTTTCGACCATGTGGGACCTCAACCTGGTCTGACTGGACCATGTGGGACCTCAGTTTGGTCTGTTTCGACCATGTGGGACCTCAGCCTGGTCTGATTCGAACAGTTGGGACCTCAGCCTGGTCTGATTGGACCATGTGGGACCTCAGCCTGGTCTGATTGGACCAGGTGAGACCACAGTTTGGTGAGTTGGACACTGAGCAGCTATGTTGGATCAGTTGTCTAAAGGCCTTGTGCGGAACCAGCACAGTTCCTTCACCGTCCCCATCCTGATTTATTTGTCCAAATGGGCAATTGACTTCCATTTGCAAGCTTGCTAGTCTTATCCTTTAGGCACCCACTTCCTCATATTCGAGTAAGAATACAAACATTTGGATGTGAATCGTGGAGAACAAAGTCATTAGTTGTTTTTTGTGAGAAACATCTGAATTTGTGGTTCTGTGTGTATCTTAGGAGCCTTTGTTCCCAGCGAGGGTGGTATACGACCTGTTGTTCTACTTCATCGTCATCATCATCGTACTCAACCTGATCTTTGGTGTCATCATTGACACGTTTGCTGACCTGAGGAGCGAGAAGCAGAAGAAGGAGGAGGTCCTTAAGACCACCTGTTTTATATGTGGTGAGGACAGAAAAACCAGCAACCAATGAGTTTGACACTTTTATTAAAAAGATCTTCAGGAGTTTTTCTGTAAATGTGATTAATTTATTCTGTAGGACCTCGTTTCTGTGGAACATCTTTCACAGCTCAGATTTACTGAAACAGTCACGTCCTTTGTAAAGGCTCAAAATTACGATTGTCTTTATTATATACATGATATAGTCAAACATTTACCACTATGTCTCCAAGGCCCAACTAACCAAATCTGGCACATGGCTGGTTCCAGTCACCATAGCAACACTGACCTGATTTGCACATTAATTAGGTCACAAGGTCATTTATTTTGGTTCATAGAGAAGAACCTTCATCTGACCCCAATTCGTCCGCTGGTCACCAGATAACTTTATCGTTTCGGTGATGAGGTCATCCCGTGCAGAATTTGACCCAGATTGAGATTTAGTTAGTGGTCACCAAAGTGACTGGAGTGAACCTCTAAGACTGGGTTGATATATATTTTTAAAAAATGCACTGTCCTGCTTGTATTTGGTAAACGGACTGCATTTCTACAGCGCTTTTCCATCTGAAGCTCAAAGCGCTTTACAGCGATGCCTCACATTCACCCATAGTGATGTCAGTGTGCTGCCATGCAAGGCGCTCTTCTGCACACCGGAAGAAACTTAGGGATTAAAAACCTTGCTCAAGAGACCTTAATGATTTTCCTGTCTGACGGGGATTTGAACCAAAGACCCTCAGGCCTCAAACCCATGCTTTAACCTTTAGACCATCACATCTTCAGGTGTCATCGTTCCTGATGTTCCAACAGTTACTAAAGAGGTTGTTGGCATAATTTTGTTGCTATTTTGAGCATAGGGTGGTTTTTGTTTCTCCTGTAACTTATTATTCATTTGTTCCTAAACTGCTTTTTCAAAAAAGAATTTCTCGTATACGAAGCAGTCGTTAAAGATGAGTCAAGCTCTCAGAGGCTCGATTTATACCAATGACGAAGGTTGGAAAACAGTGACTTTATCCTTTAAAGCAGTGATTCACAGTGTATGGGCTGCAGACCCCTGGTGGGTTGTGAATGTATTGCAGGTGAGCAGTGAAAGTTTATTAAAATAATAACATTTTTAAATTTTGCAATAATGTTTAAAATTACTCCCCAAAATTGATTATTTAAAAAAATTTAATCAGAAGTCAGAAAACAAAGCCAAAGGATTTAAATTACATTATTCTTCATTTTTCTTTCTGAATTTAACATAAGTTGATCCCACGAATCAGAGTGGTCCATGTTTAAGGCCTCCATTGTTGAGGCGGTTGCTTTGAGTTGTGATCAGACAGTTGTCGGTGCTTGTCGCGGTGGCAACCCAAGAACCTGCTGGTGGACACCTGCGGTGAGGGAAGCCATCAGACGACTCAGGAAAGGGAGGCAGTTCTTAGCCCAGGCTGTTTTCAGTAAGGGTGGAGAGCTTCTTACCTGGACTGGGGACATTGTCAGATGGTGTAAGGAACACTTTGAGGATGTCCTCAACACTACCAACATGCCCTCATTATAGGAGGCAGGGATGGAAGACCAGGCAGATCTGATGCCATGTCCCTGACGAAAGTCACTGAGATAGTCAAAAAACTCCTTAGCGGCAAGTTGCCGTGAGTGGACGAGATCCACCCTGAGATGCTGAAGTCTCTGGATGTTGCTGGGCTGTCATGGCTGACAAGCCTGTACAATGTTGCATGGAAGTCTGGGACAGTACCTCTGGATTGGCAAACTGGGGTGGTGGTTCCCATCGTTAAAAAAGGGGCCTGGAGAATGTGTTCCAATTATAGAGGAATCACACTTCTCAGCCTCCCTGGGAAGGCCTATGCCAGGGTACTAGAGAGGAGACTTAGACCGATAGTCAAACCTCGGATTCAGGAGGAGCAATGTGGGTTCCATCCTGGTCGTGGAATGGTGGACCAGCTCTTTACCCTCACACGGATATTAGAGAGGGCTTGGGAGTATGCCCAACCAGTCTACATGTGTTTTGTGCACTTGGAAAAGATATAAGAACTGGTCCTCTGAGGTATTCTGTGGGGGGTGCTGCAGGAGTATGGGGTACTGGGACCACTGCAATGCGCCATCTGGTCTCTATATGATCAAAATAGGAGCTGTGTCTGCATAATCGCCATCACATCAGACCTGTTCCTGGTGGGTGTTGGACTCTGCCAGGGCTGCCCCTTGTCACCAATCCTGTTTGTGGTTTTCATGGACAGGATTTCAAGGCGCAGTCAGGGATTGGACGGTGTCCAGTTTGGTGACCTCAGAATTACATCTCTGCTTTTTGCAGATGATGTGGTTCTGTTGGTTTCATCAGGCAGTGACGTCCGATGTTTCCTGGGCAGGTTTGAGGCTGAGTGTAAAGCGTCGGGGATGAGGATCAGAATCTCCAAATCTGAGACCATGGTCCTTTGTTGGAAAAGGGTGGATTGTCGCCTCTGGGTTAGGGAAGAGTTGTTGCCTCAAGTGGAGGAGTT
>OMMV01074603.1:5408-21771 GCA_900302635.1 Chatrabus melanurus
ATGATTAGTCATTCAATGCGAAAACTCGTCAAATTTTCACAAATATATATATTTTTTCCTATTCTCCATGTAATGTGGAGTTGCGTCAGGAAGGGCATCCGGCGTCAAACTTGTGCCAAATCTACATGCAGATCCATGTGGGATCTGCTGTGGCGACCCTGAGTTGAAATTGGGAGAAGCTGAAAGTAGATTATTTTTTTATATATATATATATTTTCCTGTGGTTGAGTCACCATGGAATTATCACTTTTCATTCTATTGGTATAAATAATGATTATTTTGTACTGACAGTCATCTTGTGCCTAAATGGTATGTAATGGTTTAAAATGTGGTATTTATGTTTGATTAGTTATTGGGGATAATTCCCTAATGACTAATCCAAAATAAATACTATGTTGAATTTAGGTTCACACAGCAGCAACGGGACTTCTTGTTTGTGTTCAAATTGTTTCTTCACTGCCTATGAAACTGAATATTTGATACTTGTCTGTTTTATGTTATTGAGTTTTACAATGCTGTTTGGATAGGTTATTGATTGTGTGAGGCACTTTGAAATGTATTACCTGGAAAGTGTCAAACAAATGGTTAATATTCATTACTGAAGTAAAGTTTGAGACCCCTTTGTGGGATTAGCATATATCAGCATATCTTTGTAATTAATTTGCTTTTTGGCTTGTTAAATTGAGGTGTAACTAGTAAATCAAGGGCAACAAGCAGGCCCCAATACTCCCACCACTAATTTGAGTGGAAAGAAACGTAAATCCAAAATTAGATGAAAATACTGTAGTATTCCCTCCCCATGGATAATGTTCTTAGTTTCACATATGTACCGTATTTCCCGGACTATAATTTGCATTTTTTATTTTATTTTTTACATTAGTTTGGGCGGTCCTGTGACTTGTATTCTGAAGCGACTTATATCTGCAAAAATACTGCATTATCATTTTTGGCCACAACATGGCACCGTTTATATGTGTGACAAGCTGCTCCTGTATACTGAAAGAGGTGCTGTGATTCACACTCTGGAGCAGAAGGTGGAGATAACATACCATTACGCTGGATGCCAACTGCCGTAAAACAAGAAGATGATGATCTGAATGATATAAACGTTCTTTGTCTTAGAAAACAAGTGAATTTAATGATCATGCTCTCAAACTGAAAGACCACACTCTTGAATAAAAAGAGGGAATATAACCTTCATAGTACTCATCACAACACTAATTTGGACTATGTGAGACAATTTAAATTCAATTCAATATATTTATACAGCGCCATATCACAACATAAGTCGTCCCAAGGTGCTTTACAAAAGTAAGGTCTAACTCTAACCTTACCCACCCCCTGAGCAAGCACATTGGCAACAGTGGTCAGGAAAAACTCTCTCAGGTGTTTTTTGATTATAGGAAGAAACCTCAAGCAGACCACAGAGTGGGGTGACCATCTGCTTTGGCCATGTCACAATAACAAAATAAATAAAACAAAGAATTGTCACATATGCAAAGACAGAAATGTTGCAGCTAAGCAACCATTATACATATAGAGTCCAGTGGTTGCAATGACTAACTGCTCAAAACATACAACAAGAACAGCAAATGCAGGTCAGCTAGGCTAAGCTAAGATAAGACTATTCTCTTTTACAGATGTTTTACAAAAGAGTTTTTAAACCTTTAATTACATTGCACGTTTACCTCACCTGTGATCATGTGTTCAGTGGCCAGAAGAAGCAGTTTCCTCTTGAGTACTTTGTGCCTCGTACAGTAACATTAATTAGCCCATTAGCTTCTGCTTGCTGGTGCAGTGTTTGCGTTATAAATAAATAATCCACCGATTAAATTCATTTTGCTTCTTGTTGCATGAAACGGTAGCACTACGTTTCAAAAATAAATATAGATCGGTGTGATCGGTATGCAACTAATACTCCAGTGCGACTTATAGTCCGGAAATACGATATATAGCTCACGTTGCATAGTTTTAACCAAAATATTTGCTGTGGAACTTAATCAGAAATGAAATGTGTGACAGCAGATGTAACTTGTGCCCACAACCTAAATAGCTAGATAGGAATAGGGCCATTGATCTACTGTAATTACTTTTTGAATTCAACATGACAAATTCTGTATTTTGCAAACATTAATTGACCTTTGACACAACGCAATATTGAGCTCTGAAGTCTGCCTTCATATTTAATTTGTATTTGATTTTATATCTTTCTGTGTGTGACTCATTGTTAAAAGTACATAACTCATCACTGCTTAAATGTACTACTGTATGGTTTTTGTAAGGAAACCATGATTTGTTTATTTATTTATTTTGAAGTATGAAAGTGGGATTTTGCTTTTAAATATGACTTTTTCCTTATAGGACCAAATCAGGGATATGGGGCTGGAGGTCTGACAGAACTGAAGTTGTCAATGGATTTGAAGCAAAGGTTCATATGAGTATTAAACTGTGTTTTGTTGTAACCACTGTGTTGCCCCTTAAATCAGTGCAGACTGTTTGAGTATTTATAATAGGATGTGACATTATTTCTGATGTTTTTATTTTTATTTTTATCAGGTCTTCAGTGTGAATAATGTAAATGTAGTGATCAGGACGAGAACAGAGCATCTTACAGATGAGGAGAAGGCCAGAATAAAAAGTATGTGAATTTTATTTTATTTTTTTAAATTGCATTTAACTTTTTCATTCTGCATGTTATGCCATAAATGGCATACTTTTACTTACTGAGGCTCGTTGTGAACATTGAATTTAAACATATTGTTGAAAGGTGACAGAAACATCCTGGAGTCTCTGCTGGGGACAGTGGAGCAGCACATAAATGCACAAGGGGTAAAACATTCATAATTACATGAGCGTGGCATGGTTGTTCCCCCCCCTCCCCACCGTACATTTTTTTTGATCAACATGCCTGACTTTACAGGACCTTACGCTTGAGTACGCAACTGCCACCAATCCCACTGCCATTACTCCAGAGGAATACTTTGATCCCGACTTTGATTTGGGGGACAGAGACATCGGCCGCCCCATTGAACTCAGCATTCGAACACAGAAGTAAGAAACGGTTTTATGGAAATAAAAACCTTGTTGTGCCTCATTGCTCTTTGCTGTGTGTTAATAAGTCATTGCACAGTTTTGTGTGCACATTGATTTTCAGTGTTTCCTTTCATTTGGTGTCTAACAGGTTCAAAGGTACATTGTGGATGAGTGAGGAACATCCTCTGTCCCTGGTTGAACAGGTAACCCCCATTATAGACCTCATGGCACGGACCAGTTCCCATTTTGCACGACTACGGGATTTTGTCACCCTTAAATTTCCTCCTGGATTTCCAGTTAAAATAGGTACAGGGAATTCCTTTAACTCAGTTTTAAGAGACTCAGCAAAGCACAAGCAGTAATGCTTTATGTTTTTTTTTTGGTGGGGTGGGGTTTGCCACTGCAGAGATTCCCTTGTTTCACGTACTCAATGCCAGGATTACCTTTGGAAATGTCAATAAGTGCAGTAAAGAAGAGGAAGCAGACACAACGCCAGCAGCCACACCAACATCCTCAGGAGAAGATGAAGAAGCTGCAGGTTGATATGCAGCCAGAGTCACACCTGAATATGACAACTGCAACAAAATACAAGCTGCATATCTGTGACTTCTGAAAAGTATCTTTTGGTTTTTCTCCATCCAGCACTAGTTCCATTTCAGGTGTGTCCTTCAGTGTTTGAGGTTCCTGTCCACTACCACCGCAGAGGAGGCAGCCGCCACATTCCCATCTCCAACAACGATGAGGAGCTTTTGCAGTATGCCATTCATCAGAGTCTCCTGGAGTCTCACAGAGTCCCGGGCCAGGTCAGATACAGCAGTATTTATAGGAAAACATTCTAACAAACACAAATGTAATCACATCATTTTTAGAGCTCTATATGTGGCAGTTAAAGTGTTGCTCCTGTTTGTGTGTTAATAGGAGGTGAACTGGAATGAAAGCGATGGGGACCTGAGTAGTGTAATGGACCGTACCCAGAGTGACAGGTAGGACCACAGGTCCAGTCTGTTCCTGCAAAAATGGCATGGTTGCTTTTGATTAAAGGAGCAGTCCATGCTTTAATGTGTGGAGAGCTGTAGAGAAAATTGAGAAAGTTACTTATTTGATGCAGTAGTTTATTTAATCTTTTTAATTTCTTTTTCTTTTTTTTTAACCCACTGAAATCCCCCAATGCTTGATTGTTTTTTTGTTTTTTTTAAAGCATGTGTTCTAATAATTTCAAGTTCTATTGTAAAGTTTGGTGCAAACCCACAGATCACTGCTGGATTTCACTGTTGCTGTTATTGCAGGAGTATTCCAGAGGGGGTGCTGGGAGAACCTGGAGACACTTCCAGCCCTGCCAGCTCCCTGTCTGCCTCCAGCCCTGACTCAGACCTGCACCTCGCCATGGAGCTCTCAGCACGCGCTCAAGAAGAAGAGGAAAAGCTGAAGAAGCAAGAGGAAGAGGAGCTGGAGAGGATATTGCAGCTGTCACTCGTCGATAAGTAAAAAGGAATAAGAGGGAATTTAAAAAGTCAGGTTGTGCCTCTCCCTAAAGCAACTTTTCCAGGTCCAGAAGCAACTACCACGCCTCAAGTTTTATTCCCAACCACTGTAGCCATCTATGCAACTACATTTTGTTTTTTTTGTTTTTCTGTAGCAGATTCTTGTTACACAGGCAATATACAACTCTCAGTAACCAATATTTTCCCAAAAGCTATTTTTGGTAAGATCGTACTTCTTTATATATTTCTATCTCAGCCTAAAGGGTCTCCATCCTCAAGCTTGTTTGATGGATTCTGAGATCATTTCTGATGACTTGTGTTTTTATTTATTGTTTTAAGAATTGCAGCAGCAGCCCACGTGTTGATCAGGAGTGGGGTTAGTTAGTCGACGTAATCCCGGTTCTCTGAACAAAAGTGTTTGACCATGTGGTATCAACACTAAAGGTTCAGAGCTGCATTGCTTTTCTATTTTTCAAAGTAATTTTTTTTTTTTTTTTTTTTTTTTTTTTTTTTTTTTTTTTTTTTTTTTTTTTTTTTTTGGGGGGGGTCCCTAATTAAAACTGGCAGGAGGCACATGAGGTTAGCGGTACTGTGGATGTGTAGGGAAAAGGTTTTTTTTTTTAAATATATATATATATATAAGAGTGCTACCAGTGCGTAGTATTTGTACAGAGTCACTTTGTTGTGGACGATAGGCTCCTTGAATGATGGAAATCTCAGGGTTACACTTTTACAGTCTTCTCATTTTGGAATGAAATTCCTTAAGTGATCATACTTTTGGAGCCAGCAGTTTGATAACTATTTATTTGGAATAAAATGCTATATCTCATCATATCGCTCTTTACCGTACCAATATTATTTCGGAATACTAAGTCCGATTTTTGTTTAAATCAGTTAATGGGTTCAGAGGTAAATGCAAGTTTCTTTGCACACTATTGATGTGGATTAACAAAAAAGCATGTTGTTGCGAGCCAGAATTTGCATGATGATATCATAGATGCAATAAGAATGGGGTTTAGCATTTCTAGGACTTGTTATTTAGTCTTTTCTCAGATCTTTTGCTGATTTGGCGAATTGTCAGTGAGAAACTTCCAGAGTCATTATGTCAGATTTAAAAACTCAAGGGTACAAACATCCATCTAAAGCTGTTGTGCACTTACAAAGTGTCACACAACCAGTGCTACAGAGGTCATTCAGTTGACTAAATGTTTTTGGAGCCAGAAACAACTCTACACCTTTATGCTAAATAAAAGACGGGATAGATGTAAGGATTCCCTCCAAATTTTTTTTTTTTTTTTTTTTTTTTTAAATACCCCACTGGATTTTTTTTTCTTTCTTCCCCCTCTTGGTAATGCTTGGTGGATGAGAGTCATGGTGCCTCTCAAAAAGAAAAAAAAAAGAGAGAGAAGCAGGCTTTTTATATCTATAACTTTTTTTTTCTATTTTTTTTTTTTTAGAAAATTATATGAAGCAGTTGCTGAAATGATGACTAAAATACATTAACTGCTATAGTTGATTTTACTGATAACCACTTCTCAAAGGTCTGTTGGCATTGCGACTGTGACTGCTGTTCAGGAGCTTCAGCTAAAAATTATTCCTAACAATTAAATTGCCAAACTGCTGAGCAGCCTACTTTAAAAAGTCTAATTATGATTAATTTAATGGAGGTCTTTGTAATGCAGCCTTTAAGCTGCAGTGTTCCTTTTTTTAATATGTTAAATTTTTAATTGTTTCTAAAATAAAAGCACTTTATTTCCATGTGGACTAAATGTGACTTCATTCATGTGCTTTATTTACAAAAATACATAATATGCTGTGTAATGAGAGATTTGTTGATTGCATGTGAATTTAAATGGGTTTCTTTACAGGTCGTGTTCACATTTGCAAGACAAGTTGAAAAATCTCATGTTTGGTCGCTGCTAAATTTGGTCAGTCTGAATTGGTTTATGTTGGAAATTATAAATTACATGATTGAATTCATTCATTTTCTATACCCCTTTACTCCAGTTAAGGGTCACGGGGGTGCAGTGGCCTATCCCAGCGGTCACTGGGCAAGAGGCAGAGTACACCCTGGACAGGCTGCCAGTCCATTGCAGGGCCACATATAGACAGACAAACAAATTCACGCTCAATTTAGAGTCTCCAATTCACCTAATTTGCATGTGTAGCCGAAGCACCCGGAGGGAACCCACGCAAACACGGGGAGAACATGTGAACTCCACACAGAAAGGACCAGGTCGGAAGCGAACCTGGGACCTTCTAGCTGTGAGGCAACAGTGCTAACCGCTAAGCTACCATGCCGCCCTGATTGAATTCACCTACACTATAATTTACACACAGTGCTGTTTCTTGTAAGCAGAATTATGTTTAAACTCAGCCACTTGGGGTGCACAAGCTGTGCATTCTGAGCACCGGCCCCATGCTCAGATAAATGAGGCTTGCATCAGGAAGGGCATTTGGTGTAAAATATACCAAAGCAAATATGCAGATCACAAATTCAATTTCCATACTGGATCGGTCAAGGCCCAGGTTACCAACATCTGCCACCAGTACTCTTGTCCAGCAGGGTGCCAGCAGAAATTATGCTACTGTTGGGTGAAGAAGAAGAAGAGGCGGCGTGTGTATGGATAGGAGGAATTGTAGAAGTGTAGACATGAGAATCAGAACCTTGAATGTTGGCAGTATGACTGGCAAAGAGAGAGCTAGCTGATATGATTGAGAGGAGAAAGGTAGACCTACTGTGTATACAAGACACCAGTTGGAAGGGAACTAAGGCCGGGAGCATCAGAGGTGGGTCAGTGCTGATTGGGAAGTATAGAGAAGGCCAGGAGTAGTTGAATTGTGTTTGTGGATTTAGAGAAAGCCTATAATAGGGTGCCATCTTCCAAGGGAAGAGTTGTGGTATTTCAGTTTCAGTGGAATGTTGAGGTTGCAAGGCGTGGAGGTGCGCCTCAAAAAATTTGAATATCGTGAAAAAGTTCAATTACTTTTGTCAGTTATTTCAGAAAGTGAAATTTTTATACATTATACATTTTCACTTTCTGAAATAACTGACAAAAAATATTGAACCCTTTCATGATATTCTAATTTTTTGAGATGCACCTGTAGAAGCGGTGAAGGTGGATGAGTTTAAATACTTGGGGTCAATTATCCAAAATACTGTAATGGGGAGTGGTAGTGAGTTGAAGAGAGCGCAGGCAGGGTGTAGTGGGTGGAGAAAAGTGGCAAGAGTGAATTGTGATAGAAGGGCGACTATCTGCTTTCAAGGTGGAGGTGGGTTTATATCAAGCATCAGCTCTGAGCCCTTTCTTGTTCGCAATGGTGATGGACAGGTTGACGGATGAGATCAGAGAGGAGTCTCCATGGACTATGATGTTTGCAGATGACATTGTGATCTGTAGTGGGAGTAGAGAACAGGTTGAGACTAGGCTGGAAAGGTGGAGATATGCTCTGGAGAGAAGGGGAATGAAAGTCAGCAGGAGCAAAACGGAGTACATGTGTGTGAATGAGGGGGAACACGATGGAATAGTGAGGTTGCAAGGAGTCGAGGTGGTGAAGGTAGATGAGTTTAAATACTTGGGGTCAACTATCCTAAGTAATGGAGAGTGTGGCAGAGAGGTGAAGAAGAGAGTGCAGGCAGGGTGGAGAAAGGTAGCAGGAGTGATTTGTGACAGAAGGATATCTGCAAGAGTGAAAGGGAAAGTTTACAAGACGGTAGTGAGACCAGCTATGTTGTACGGCTTAGAGACGGTGGTGCCAACAAAAAGGAGCTGGAGATGGCAGAGCTGAAGATGCTGTGATTTTCCTTGGGAGTGACGAAGATGGACAGGATTAGGTATGAACATATCAGAGGGACAACACAGGCAGGACGTTTTGGAGACTAAGTCAGAACTGAGCTTGAGAGGGAAAAGGATGCTGAGGATGGAGCCACCAGACAGGATGAGAAGAGGGAGGCCAAAGAGGAAGTTTATGGATGTGGTGATAAAGGACATGCAGGTGGATAGTGTGACAGAAGATACAGAAGACAGGGTCAAATGTCGATGGATGACAAATTATGTCTGAATATTTCACAGTTCCACAGTATAATTTTAAACCGCATCTTATTTTAACTAGTTGCTTTTTTTGTTTCTTTGCTGTTACCAAGTCACATTATTTGGAAAGCTTCTTCCTCTTCTTTCCATCTTTTTCTATTTGAGAAGTCTTTAAAAAAAAACAACAATGACTGACAAATCAATTACCAAAGAAACAGATATGTCTGGTCATAATTTAATTAAATAAATCAGTGAGTGCATTTTCACAAAATTTCACAAAAATATTTGAATCAATTCAGGATATAAATTTATTTTAACCTACATAAGAGCCCGTTTCTATCGATTTATGCTGAAACAATCATCATTGTACATAATTTTATCGTTTTAATGCCTGTAAGGCTGTTAATAGGTCTAATAAGCACACAACCTTGAAATTCTTGCTTGAAAATCTTGTCTATCCCTAAAAACCAACACTGTGAAACAGCCCAGAGTAGTAGCAAAAAGACATTTAGTCTCCGGTGAGTGGGTGTGTGTGTGTGTGTGTGTGTGTGTAAACTATTCAAGTTAAGAAATCCCTCACCCCACCCACCCCCCAAAAACTAGAACCTATGTGGGGAGAAAATAAAACTGGAATAACTGACCTAACGTAGCAAAATTATATCGACTTTGTTCTGATTTAGTAGATTACTAACCATCTCTCAAATTTATCGGGTGTTGAGCTCTCGTTTGAAACCATCCTATCCAAACATAATAGTTCCTAAATTGGTAGATTTACTTGAAAACATGATTAATAAGTTGTGCAGTTTTTGTCAGTGCAAGCAGCAGAGCTGGGTTTGTCTGGAGGAGCTGGTTGGTACCAGGCCTGTGCTCCTCAGTGCCCCAGGAGGACAGCATGATCCCATGTCCTCTGGGTGAACACCCTCATCGACGAGACAGTGGTTTGTAGACACAGACAGCCATGATGATCATTATCACCAGTAGTACAGCAAGGACACTCCCCAGTGTGACTGTGTACAGACAAAAACATACCCAAAATATCAACAAAGAAGGCTTTGGATCAGCATTACTGCCTACACATAGATTCATTATTTGCACATTATGATTACGTTTTACCCAAATTCTGGTTCTGTAGGACCACGTAAGCTCTCTCTCTCAGTTTGGAGTCCTCACGTCCTCTGACAAACGTGTTAAAACCCATTATTAGAGCAGGAGAAAGGAGGTGCAGCATCACGATGCAGCTGGAGGAGGATGATGAGACTGAAGCGTTTCCTCTTCTGCAGTCAGATCTGGGTCCTAAAGCCTGTTGGGTTACTGCAGCCATATAGGATTTGTTTTACTACCCTAGCCCCGCCCCTTAGGGTGATGGGGTCGTAGAGCACGACTTGGCAACATGACATCACGAGGTGTTGTACGTTGTTGTATGGTGTTGTAAGTTTGCGTTGCCATATTGTGCTGCCACCGCTGTCATGTAGCCAACATCGTAAGTTTATTGCCGATCAATTTCAGGGTAAATTATGCAGCCGTGGCACTCTGTGCACACCTGATCCTGTCAGATCTCAGAAGTTAAGCAGAATAGGTCCTGATTAATACTTGGTTGTGAGGTGGCTTATGAACTCCAGGAGCTGCACACGTTTCTCCATGGAGACCTGGAGTTGTGTCAGGAAGGATATCTGGCGTAAAAATTGTGCCAAATCCCAATGCGGGTTTCTACCAGATCTGCTGCAGTGACCCAGAGCAACTGGGGGCAGCTGAAAGCAAAAAAATATATATATACATATATATATATGTATATTAAAAAAAATTTCTGGGGTCTATCATGGAGCTACTATGTGTTGTGTTAATGGTTGCTCACATGACTGACAATGAAAAAAGATCGACAACAGATTGTTGTTTAAGGTTTTCCTGCATGGAAGCAACACCAAGTAAAAGGCGATGAATGGCCTAGATCTCAACTATTAGATGTTTTCCAGCATTCCAGGATGATTAAAGTGTGCTCAAGGCATTTTCATTTTGGGGGGTGTTAAATTTCTCGATCATGAATAATCCTTACTCTGTCTGTTCATTGTAGTGAATTGTGTAAAGCAATGCATTGTACAGCACTACGTACATTCTCAAATTGATACAGTAATGCTGATGTGTATAAATAAACTCAACATCTTAAGTATATCAATCACCAGAGTACCAAATATGCATGTAAGTTTTGCCTCAAAACAATTTCATTACAAGTTTTGTTGATGTTCTTATAAATTTATGTTACACATTGTGAAATTGGTGCTGAAAATATATAGAAAATTTTTATTTCAAGAATTAAGCGAAAATGTGTAGTGTATAAAAAAAATTCATAGTAAAATGTGTATCCCCATTTCTGCATAAGGACCCTGCAATGTCCAGTCTCTGACTGTAGGCGATCGAGACAAGACCAGAAAGGCCATGTCTCACTGGAACCTGATGGGAGAGATTCCTTAGGACGGAAGGAGGATTTGAATTGTGCATTCTCGAGATGGCTGGACCACAGGGCTATCCTTTGATTATTGGGGCTGTCATTCAGAGGTTGAACAGAATGGAGGAAACTTCGCCTTGAGTTGAGCCTCTTTTCCGTTGGTTCTTGCTGAAAGAGTGGATGAAGTGGGTCATTTTCTTGTTTTACCTTCTTCCTCTGGGATAGGACCTCTCTTCTTATATGTGGGGACAGCAGATAAAGATCATCTACTCCCGTTGGTTTTAGACATCCAGTAATGGCTCTGCAGGCAGCATTCAAGACTGGGTCGATCTTGGCCGCATGAGTCAACCTACTCCAGACCGGGGATGCGTATTCGGCGGCAGAGAAGCCAGCATATGAAATGGATGAGTCGCATCCTGACTGGGCTCTGTCACTATACCTGTTTTCCATTGAAGTGAGGACTGTGCAGGCACACTGGTTTTCACATAGATTAAATCGACTAAAAATTGGCGTGTCTGCACGGATGACAACGGCTGTCACTGAAGAAGACGGCGAGCAGAAAGAATCCAAAATGGTAGCGGGTGAATAGCATGAAGACCAGATGGATGGTGAATTTCCTGCAGGTGAAGTGACATGTCGACTAGCAGCTAAGAATACAAACACTGTATGTAGTTTTTGTGAACCAAAGACTGCAGAAATCAAAGCTGCCCTACACAACACCCGGTACAACTCAGTGCACATTACGGCACAAGTGTCATTGATACTGTAGTTTCCATTCGACACAATTATTTTCAATACCAAATGTACTTCTGTTCATCTGTGTGCCAAAGGGTGTGTTGGTCTTAAAATGACGTGTGGTCAGGTGCAGTGCTGCTGCATTGCTGTCACGTGTGTATATGCGCTGCAGCAGCTCCATGGTCCTCAACAGCGTGCACTGCAACAGCTCCTGGGCCTTCTCCACCAGGCGTTGTAACAGCTCCATGGTCCTCTCCAGTGTCCGCTGAACAACCTGAGCTCTCTGCTGCCTCTTCATCCTCAGTGCCACTGACTTGACCGTCTCCAATCTCATTTTTGGAGCATATTATGATATATTGTGCCTGTGGGAGTGATTATTGCTTAATAAAGTTGTTTAACGAAAAAATGTTCTTAAGGTTGTATTTGCTATAACAAGTATAAGGATCCTTCATTGGAAGGTCGATAATGCTGCCTATAAGAATGATTATTTTGATTCTACCAATACAAATGCCGATCTGAGTCTCTACTGGTAGAGTTGATGTTTCTATCACTAGAAATTCTACCAGATCACAGTTTCTATCCTGACATATAGACAGTGTATATAAAGGTTAAGCTCACTTGGGCTATATCCATGCATGAGTGAATATTTCCTCCCATCTGCTGTACAACCTGAGCGTGCACATCACTTAAAGGTCTCTGCTGAACCATTCACAAATCTTAATGAGCTTTCGGAAATGTTAATCACGTCGGCCTGAAGTTCATATTACAGACTTCCTAAATAAATTTGTCAAAACAAAAGAACATTATTATGGTGTGACCTGAAGGATCCTGTTTTAATAGGATTGACTTTTTGAGTAAGCAAGAACATTGTTAACTTGCAGAAACAGGAAATGGGAGGTTTATAATCTTAAAAAAAAAAAAGTGTTCTGTCATAAGTTATACCATTAGTACGAAATAACTTTCACTTGCCACAAATTATGTAACAACTACTGCACCATGTCAAGGTGAATTATGTCACTAAGTTGATCATTGTTTCATATGCATGCAGAGCATTGAAGTCAAACACTGAGAAATTGTGACTGCAGTTATCAGTTTTTCCATGTATCGTGCTGGAAACATTTGAGCATAACTCTTGCTCCATGTCTCTCCCCATCTTTGCGTCTTTCTGCCTGGTGGCTGGGTTGACAGCCTGGCTTACCCCCCAAAAAACAACATGGTGTCACCTCCATGTGGGCTCACCACCCAAAAGGAGAGAGTAAAGTGTCTGGTGCACTGTTCTATGGGCAGTGGACAGGGGCATAAACTCACACGAACTCACACTTGGTTATCTAGTGCAGCCATTAGTCAATAATAATCACAAGAAGCGAGCGTATTTTTGAGATCCATTAATGTGTAACATCTGACTGCAAGGTATATGGATCTGTTTTTGTGAGTTTGTACTTTGGCAGGGCAGAATTTATTTAAAAAAAATTTACATAATGTGGCAAGGTTCTGTAATAAGATAGCCGCCATGATTTTGGGTGTTGGGTTTGTTTGTTTGTTTTCATACCTCCACCAGGTTGACTCCATTTGTCAACTTGCTGCATCTGTAGAAAAGGAATGTATATAATACTGTGTCACACACACAAGAGAGGGCTCTATCTTGATTATCTATGTCGCAAGTCATAGACACATAGCAAAAGTGGATTTGGGAAGTGTCCTACTCATTTTTCCTATTTAGTGTATATGGCAGATAATCTGAGCACAAAATAGGGCGCAGAACAAAACGGGGTAATATTTGCATTCTTAACTAGTCATGGCCATGTTTTGGGCATAACATAAAGTAAACAATCAGATTGTCATCTGCCATCTCCTTTAAGAGCCGTGTGTGCAGTTGAACCTGGTGCACCGCTATTAAGGGAGTGCACTCAAATGAGAAGTTTTATGGTAAAAGGTAACAGATCTGCACCAATTTGTCAGTGTGCCAGTGGACAGGAGCCACCAAAGCTCTCTAACTTTTGTATTTTTCTATTAGTGTTTACTTTTATTGTGGGATGTCCCATGTAATGGACAGATCACCTCGTGGTACTCCACCAGGGGCGCAACCCCGTGTCTGTCTGTCTGTTATGATGTCCATTCTGTACTTGAGTCATATCTCAGCTTCTACTTAAGATAGGGGCTTGATGTTTGACTCTTATGAAAGGTCTTTGGAAGGGCTTTTATGCCTTGTTGACATGATTTCTAAAGTAAACAATGGTTGCTTGGGAAACATTCTTTTTTTGAATATCTCAGGAATCACTTATGATAGAGAGTTGATGTTTGGCTCATATGAAAGGCCTTTGGAAGGTCTTGCAGGCAACGCTGATTTGGTTGCTAGGGTAAACAATGGTTGCTAGGGAAAATGGTTGCTATACACTTGATGTTTAGCTCATATGAAAGTTATTGTATATTAGCTAAGTAATAAATAAGGATTGTTCTGTTTCTGTGAAAAAAAGGTTGATTCGTGTTTCTTCCACCTGCGGGCTTTATGTACTGCTTCTAGTTTTGTTTAATGGTTGTTTTCAATTTAGTTTCATTGTGTATACAAGCAGAGTGTACGAGCATTGTGCACCCACTTACGTAAGACACATCTGAATATTGTGCCTTCTATACCAGAACAACTCTCCGCTTTACTTTCGACCAGGTTTTTGGTGGTCTGTGACACAATTGCTTGCTGCCTCCTCACAGCAGGAATGCACCAGCACTGAACCTGACTCCACCTCATAATATGACCAGCACACCCAAGGGAGCACAGATAAGTGTAATTCTACTCTGTATTTACGTAACGTGGGTGCTGATGGTGCAAATGACAATTGTGTCAGTTGTACAGCAGGAATGACACTTATGTTGCATTGTGTGCTGCTTTGTGCCGGGTGGATGATAGGGCCCAGAGATGGCCATGAACGTAGTCAGGCAGACAGGCACACACATCGACTTTGTTGTGCAAGGGTGAGGACAAATCATTGGATCGCTGTAGTCACACTCACCTCTCTTCTAAAAACTACCAGTTTCAGTTCTGAGGTCCTAATGCAACTGCACTTAAATTTAATATAAAGTTTTAAAAAAGTTGCTTGTCTAAAGCCAACTGTGCACGTCTTAAAATCCAAGCTTTGCCGCAGATGTTGTGCCATTTAACAGACAGACGAAAAGACCCTCTTGGAACAAATGTTTGATTACTTACAGAGTTAAAGCAAATGCACCTGAAAACAAATACTATACCAAAGTGAAATGTAAATGAGACATCATTTTACTTGAAGTTCAAATGTTAATTATTTGTTAAATATATAAATAAATAAACCATGACTAGTATCCTTATGCACATAGAGGGTACAATTTGTATAGCGTGTACCAGGAAAGAATGAAAGTCCCACATTGAGATTTTGCTGCCTGGCATCAGTAGAATTTACATTCATATTACTGGTGAATAACCACATACGTATTCTGTGTGTTTAGTCTGCATGTTCACATACAGTATGTCCAAGATCTGTCTCATTAATAATGGCTCAACTAAAATCGATGCAAGCACAGTCATATCTCCCTGAAAATATCTACATTCTCATGATGCTTAGATGTGACAACTGTATGCAACATGAAATTTCATTTCATTTCTATAGCCTGTGTATTTATATAACTACATTAATGTCAGAATTAGTTGATTAAATATACAGCATATAGCTATGCAGTCAGTTTTTCTTTAATGTACTGTTCTTGTCCTAAAGAGGTTAACCCGTCTTTTTAGCAGCATCCCTTTTATGTCTGTCTGCCTGCTCTCTACTTCAATAGCAGTCAAACACACAAAAGACCTTTGATCTGCACACGATTCAGTAGCTAAATGTGGATTCATATGTCCCAGTCCACTTTATACACTTGTACACATGTCTACAATAGTCGTCCTTGAAGTGATCTGGCCTGATTTAACCAGGAATTTAAAAATAAAATAAAATTATTGGTGGGAATTGTGAAGTGTGAAGGGTTGCGCGTTGATGGATTCTGGATGTTGCAAATTAGGTTGTTAATTAGAATATCTAATAGGGCGATCAGCCATTACAATGACATCAGAAGATAATGATATGGAGAGAGAAACTGAGATCTCATGTGCGCATTTACAATTTTTGACAAAACATAGTGACTTTTTGTAGATGGACAGCTGCCTTATATACTGTATGATGTGTTTGGACTGATTTGGAAATAAAAATAACTATTAAAGGTGTAGTCCCTTTTTGTTTTTCCACAAAATTGACAAAATACTTGATGCTGAAATCTAGTTATGTAAAGTACCTTTATTTCTGTGGTATATCACAAAATTACCGGTAATTTTATTGCTGATAAAGTATTTATTTGGGGGGAATTCAGTGGCAAATACTGTGAGTTTGCACTGTGAGATCTTGCAGACAACATGAAGGAGGAAGCGCACGTGTGCATGTGCAAGCTTCAATAACGTTTATGCTGCATTCAATGGAAATGCAGAATTTCTGAATAAGTATGATTGACTAATTTTGGCAAACTAAGTAAAAACATTGTGACTGTAAATAACAATAGGCAGCACAGTAGCTCAGTAGTTAGCATTCTTGCCTCTCAGCAAAAAGGTCTTGGGTTCAATTTCACCCATGCCCATTCCTTGTCTG
>OMMV01074686.1:0-10316 GCA_900302635.1 Chatrabus melanurus
TGGGCTCCAAGAACCATCAAGAATACACTACAAATGCTTTCACGCTCTATTACGCTTCGCCACTAATCACCACCAATCGACACGCTCAGTTGCGCACTCCACGAATCGAGGGTGATTCGTGACATTAGTGGAAGATTTTTTGACAGGCAAAAATATGCTCCATGAATATCACGAATGTCACGGACCGACACGCGCTTTTAAGAACTCTATTCAGATGCGTTAAGTCACGCTAGGAATGTCACGAATGTGCCACGAATGACGGGAAAATGCTTTTCGTAGCACATCGTGCCTATGTGTAAACCTAGCATAACCGCTTGTTTGACACAAAGTCATTCCAGTGGTACCCAAGGATCCTCCAAAGAGACCTAATGCCAAAGACGTCCAGTCGTCACCTTAGGCGGTGGGAATGGATGAGTTTTTTGCCTGTGTGGTTGGCATCCAGGACCCGGGATGGTTTGGTGGTGGATGTGGCGACACGCAGCATCAGCGCATGGTGCCAGACTTGACTTACGTTGGACAGTGCAGATGAAGTGTCATGTCTAAGGAAAGCAAGAGGTAGCCTGAAGCACACATCTAGAATCAAACCCCAGTCTATATATTGTTAGTCCAACTCCTGTCCAACAGAGCCACCTGCTATAAATATAATTAAAAAAACACACTAATAAATGGGGGCAGCACAGTGGCTTAGTGGTTAGCACTATTGCCTCACATCGAGAAGGTCCCAGGTTCACTTCCGACCTGGTCCTTTCTGTGTGGAGTTTGCATGTTCTCCCCGTGTTTTTGTGGGTTCAACTCCAGGTGCTCCGGCTTCCTCCCACTTCCGAAGACATGCAGGTTAGGTGAACTGATGACTCTAAATTGACTGTAGGTGTGAACGTGTTTGTCTGTCTAAATGTGGCCCTGCGATGGACTGGTGGCCTGTTCCGGGTGAATCCTGCCTCTCGCCCAATGACCCCCCCCTCCGTGACCCAATTAAGAAAATTAATTCCTTAATTTGAATAAGTGGCCATTGAAAATGAATGAATGAATGAACTAGAGGGACTAATCCATGCTTAATGCAACCTGCTTGGCTCAAGATAAAGTGAACTAGATATGTGATTAAGGGAAATGGTGATTTTAGAGAAGCGGGCTTTTGACCAGTGGGTCATACTGTCGGTTCAATTCCCCGATCTGAAAGGAAAATTAGAAAAGTGCCTTTGACCAAAGTCCTTAAACCCCAAATTGCTCCCAGTGTGCAGTTGAACATCTTGTCTTCAGTGTGTGAATGGGTGAATGTGAGGCATCATTGTGAAGCACTTTGTCTGTCTGTATAAGATGTTAAAGCGCTGTAGAGCTGCAGTCCATTTAGCATTTATGTGACCGGTAACATCCACACAACAGGTTCAGCTGTCCCTCGAGGACACGTGAGCATTGCAGTGTTTTATAGGTTTTATGTCGAAGGTGCATTTATATTAGGACAAACTTGCAAACCAAGTAAATCCATTCATGGCCTCAGTGTAACTTTTTTTTTTTCAATTGTGTAGAATAAAAAGTTCAAGATTTTTACTTCAGAAACACAACAGTAATTTTAATTTACTTTGGGGGCTGACAATATCTGCAGATCAACCTTAATAGGGTATCGTCGGAGGAACATCCTGCTGAAATTGCAATGCAATAGGGATCTGTGCAATTTGGGTGAAATGTGGATGTCTGGGGGTGTTTTTTTATGATTTTTTGTGTTATTTACCCTTTTAGCTTTATTAAGACCGTTTATTATATTTTTTCAGTTTGTATCTATCTTTTTAACCATCAATCTTGCACTGCAGAGGATTGCATTCAATTCCGTTGTACTTGTAACAATGACAATAAAGATATTCATTCATTTGCATTTGTACATGGTAATCATGTTCTGACATCTCCAGCATGCACAAAAGTTGGCAGCTGAGATGCTATAGAGAGATTGAGAGTCCTCTTTCACTCGTTTGTGACAAATATTACAAATGTGCAGCAGATGTAGGCTACCTATACTCTCAGATATAATGGAGTTTATTTCCACTGGTAGTACTCTCTTGACTTTGATCCTGTGAATGCTTATCCTCTTTGCTTGCTGAAAAGAATGAATGCATGGAGAATATAATTTGCTTTGCTTTCAAGAAAAAAAAGTTGTTGTTTTTTTGCTCTGATGAGGCCGCATTGTGGTAAACCTTATGCTAATCTGCAAATGCTTGCTGGATTACATTTGGGACATCGTTCCTGTGAAACCCAATCTTATTGTGCGTCTGGCAGCAATACTGACTTTAGGAAGTCAGCGTTTTAAATGTAAAAGCATCAAATGGAAAATTTGGAACAAGAACCAAAACAGCTCTTTCGGTCGCAGGCTACCTGGAGGCAAAGCAGTCACCAACACAGCAGTGAAGCAGCACAGTTAGCTCCCCGCTGGGATTATGCACAGCATTCCTACTCGCCTGCAAGGCCGGCTCCCAAACACTGCTGTTAATCACACTGTCTTCTAACCGCTGTGCCTCTTTAAAGGAAGAGGCAAAGGTGGGCAAACACTACTTTAAAATCACCAACGCAATGGAAGTGGTAGTGAAAGAGTCAGGTGGAAGTTGTACCATCATACTATAATTTGAGAAACGTTTGTTCCACTACTCATCAATGGTTCTTGGGCCAATTTCCACCAAACTTAGTTTGTGCATGTAGGTTGAAGCTAGAATTGCCCATAGGGGGGGTTTGCATTGGCAATGGTTAAGGCCAAATGTATGATTTTTTTTTTCCTTTTCATTCTGATGTCCACCCAACAGCACACATATGGAGGTGAGTTCTCGAATTGCCCAAGCGAGACAAAATTTACCAAAGGTCAATCACTGGGATCAAGGTCAAAACAGAATTTTTTTTTTCACTCCCGTTTGCACCAAACTTGGCACCCATATGGAGGTGGGTTTTGGAATTCCTCAGGTGAGGTCAAATTTGCCAAAGGTCAATAAAGAGATGTCTGCCTGTCTGTTTGTTGACCTACTCCTTCCAGGTCCTTTTGCTGATTTCTATCAATCCTGGTACCTATGTCAGTGAAGGTTGTCCCCAAAATTGCCCTTAAAGAAATAAATTTAGCACATGTCAAGGAATTTGATTTGTAACCAGATTTGGACCAAATGTGGCACTCACTTCGGTGGATTTCAGAATTCCCCTGGCAAGGTCTACCAGAGGTAGATCATTTAGGTGAAGGTCAAATGTCAGATTGCCATCTCCCTTGCTGCCTTCATGCCCACAGGTACTATTGCATCATTTAAAAAAAAAAGTACTATCAGTACCATTACTTGTAAGTAGCACTTGTTCCAGGTTAGATGCCTAAATGCAGTTGTTCCCAAACTGGGGGGGCATGGAACCATTGTAAGAGGAGGGGACATGACTGGAAACAACATAATGTGAACTACAACTGCAGCTGAATTGGAAAGAAAAACAAAATAATGAAAACACGGACATAGATGTCAAGATGACTAATAATATCAAGGCTTAGAAAGACAAAGAGAAAACACGATTGGCAGTTGAAGATGGCGAAATCTGACTGGAAAGAAACGAAAAATATGTGATCATCAAAGCCAATTTTCTGCCTTTTCAAACATGGTATGGAGTTCCAGGTCTGGGGGGTACTGATCTCAAAGATTACCACGAAATCCCAAAAAGCCACGAAGCTCAACAGGCTCTGCTTTCACAGTTGTTCATACACTTAGAGCAGACAACACAATGTTTAAATATGAAAGCTGTCAACCAGAAAATTATTGTATTGTAGAGAAACCCATGAAATCAAATTACGTTCGCCAACGTTTTCATTACATCGAATTGCAAGTTATGGTGTTATTTATTGAACGGAGAATTCCACTTGAGGGTTAGGTGAATTGTTGACTCTAAATTGACCGCAGGTGTGAGTGGGAGTGTGGATGAGTTTGTCTGTCGATGTGTGTCGGCCCTGCAATAGACTGGCGGCCTGTCCATGGTGTACCCCACCTCTCGCCCAATGACTGCTGGGATAGGCTCCAGCCCCTCGCCCCCGCTCCACCCACCCCAGTGACCCTTAACTGTAATAAGTGAGTATCAAAAATGGATGGATGGATGGTTTTGCAAAATGACAACACCTGCATACAGAAATGCATGCTGGGGTATTCTTTTTGGCCTCATATGTGTGAACAATATAACTCAATGTATTGATCCAAATTGTAACAACCTTGGTGGGATGATTAAAGGTCAACCAATGACAAAGTTTTTGGCAAAAATTACTTAAAAGGTAACGTCACAAGCCAAGGTCAAACTTTTAGCCCCATGCTTACATACAGTATAGCAGATATTTAGAAAAGCTATTTCAAGGATCTGGGTTGATACACCAATGCATAAACACTAACATGAAGTCCTCCCGTTAACCTTTCAAGGTCAAACTCAATTAGAACGGCTATCTTGAGGAAATGGTTAAAGATGCACCTACGGATACTATTAAACCCTGAAACCACGTAATCACGCTAAAGGTCACAACAGTTTAACTCAAACACTTTGGAGCCAGTATGCATTAAATGTGTTAGTCAAGGAAAAATTTTGGACAGAATTGATGAAACATCAAGCCGCACATATGTTATGGCATCACTGAATCACAAAGAAATAATTTGCATTAATCTTTGTCAAATGTAAGGCATGGGTGTTGCACTCTCTGGGGCCCTTTCTAGTCAATATTTAATTCCAGTAAATTTAGTGAAATAATGCATCAATATCATGCACTGCCAGCTGCTCATACATTTCTCAATTAAACATTTTTCCAGTATTTTAAATGTTATTCCATTTTTTTTCTCTTGTTTTGTGAATGTGATATTTTACATCCAAAATGAGTTAAAATTTAACATTTAAAAATTTTAATTTACTGGAATTTATTGAATTACTTGTTACTTATGCACAATATTGATTATCTTACACTTTGTGTCGTATTGACGCTTTCTGCAGCTCAGGTATCGATACATTCATCTGATTATCACTTATTATTCAACATCTCTCTTTTACAAGTTACAGCTACATTTGGTGGGATCTTATTTTATGAGATAGTGGCAGAAAGTTTGGAAACAAGGATGGTAAGAGACATACAGCAAATGTCGTCCAGGCTGGGATTCGAACCGGAGGACCCTGCAAATCTGCACCGTGTGTGTCGTTAAGCAAGACAGCCGTTCTCAGCCAAAAAAATAATCAAGCCCACAGGTCGTTTTGTGCAAGCACTATATTATGACCGACAGTTACATTTTACAATCTGAGTAAACAGAGTCCTTTAGTGGCAATGTTAAAAAAAAAATGCTGCACAAAGGATCTAAGCTCCAAAATAAACTGACTGTGAGCACTGAAATCACGTGGAAATATTAAGGAATATAATGCTTAAATGGCGAATGTTTAATGCCAACACGAGATATTCAAAATTAACTTTGGCTATTTGTAAATTGGTCTTTGCCACCACTTCATTCTGAATCTCACCCCTGGCACTAAACCGTGGACTTCGCTGTCACTAAGCAGGTGCGCTAACAAGCGCACCACTGGTAAAACAGGTATCTTTACAAATAGATGCATGTTACTTCAACAATATTGCGTGTGGGTAATGAAACGTATCTTCCTTGTGTTTAACACCATGGTGGGGTGCTGTTAGCACACCTGAAGCAGGTGCACAAGGAGAAAGTGTCGCTTCGAAGCCACCTGTGCACCCGTTTTATGTTTTGTGCTACGGAAGACCTTTTCTTTTTTTTTCAACATGTTTAGAAAATGTGCCTGTGGGTCGTATTTGAGAGTATGAACAAACAGCCTATATGGTTTTCTGGACTGGAAGACTTGTTGCAAGCAAGAGATCTTAGGCATTTGGAAAAAGTATCACCATCCAAATTGTTGATTCAAGTCAAGTCTGGGAGCATGCGCTCCCGACACCACTGAACTGCCCTGGGTCCTGGATGGCAACCACCCAGGCAGACAGCCAGTCCATCCCCACATCTTGAAAACAACCATCGATCTGCCATAGGGGTCATCCACTGAACGGTGGCGCCCAGGTCCTAACCTGAGGTGCTCATGCGGGTGGGCACCTGGAACATCCTTTCAAAAGATTGATTATTTTTCTGTAATTCTTGCAGCACTGTAGCCACTTTGTGTCTGTCAGCTCCTGTAACACACCTATTGTTTGACTGTGTGTAATTAATAATATCTTATCATAGTTCACTTATTGTGTTCCCACCTTGATTTCGCTCGACAAATCTGTCACCAGAAATATTTTCCAAACCTTTCGTTTGAACTCATTTTTATGTCAAAAGCAGCTGATGTGCTATTCATGTGTATTTTTTTCAAATTATTCAGACAAGTTTGAAGCAAGACAACAATCTCTGCGGGAGAATGCAGGTGAATAAAAGCGCAGTATCGCCGTCTGGCCATCTTCATGTCAGTTCGTATTAATGTGATTTAAACAATGTGAGACTGAAAAGGCGGAATGGCTCTGATGCACTGAATGCCGTGACACGTTCATTAAAAAGCTATTCCACAAGTGAAAGCATAATTGCGCTCTCTAAGTAGTCAAAGATGAGAGGACTCATTCAGTGAAGAAATTTCGTACTCGGCTGTTTTAAGAACAAGAGAGGCATTTTGTTAGCTGATTAAAGGAGTACAGAAAGCACCATTTGAATGACAATGTGCATCATTATGCCTAATGGCAAAAGTTTGAGAGCAAAAAGTCTCATTATTACCCACCTAATAAAAGGCCAACTGCTGCTCCGACTATTCACGGGTAATTATCAGCACAGAGCAAAAGTAGCCCAGAGGAAGCAAAATCAGTCACATCTCTCATCTGTCTGGAGCTTCATGAGCGTGATGCTTGAAGGGAGAGTGACATAGTCCCAAGGCTGATTAAAAAGAAGAAAAAAAAAAACACTCCCAATACCTTTCCTGAGCAGAGAGACTTCTGAGAAGTGGGAAAAAGAAAAGGGGGATGCGTCACCGTTGATGCGGCAGTAATAAAGATAAAGGGGGTGAGGGCGATGACACTCCCATTCATTTTCCCGGCGAGTGAGTGGTGGGAATATCAGCTGTGCAGCTCAGCGAAAACCATGACAGTAATGACTGTTCTCTGTGAAAAATCAGAAACAACATGATGTTATATGATCACAGTGTGTGCCCACAGTGGGAGGCTGGGTGCACATCACGTGTCACTATCACACGGGATATGGCAAACACCTGATGCCAAGGCTTCTCTCCTTCACCCACAGCTGTAAACAGCAACACGCTGATAAAAACAGATATCCACTACCTCGTCTGCCATCCTCCGGGTGAAAATATTGGCAGTGACATTCATGTTTCTAGGTCCTCGGCTGTTGAAATCGAGAGACGCCTGGGAAGAGCTTATGGGGTCCTGAGGTTGCTGGATCGAGGTGTGTGGCGATGCCAATACCTTTGCATCCTTTATAGCAAAGATCCATTGGATCCTTGGGTCCTGCTGGAATGACTTGGCATCAAACGAGTGGTTACTTAGGGAAATTGAGATGAGAAGTATCACTTGCATTGTGAGGGGGCATCAGCGACAACATTTTGGACATGTGGCACGTTTCTCCGGTCATGATCGTAGGTGCCTCCGTACTGAGGACGCCAGCAGCTGGAGAAGGCCATGGACACGACCCATGTTTCACCTGGCTGTGGCAGATAGATGATTACTTTCGAGAGGAGGGGATGGATCAGTTTCTGCCAGAACCTGGGGCGGTTTCATGGTGTGGTGGATGTGACTACTCACAGTGCCAGTGCATGCTCCCAGACTTGACCTTCAACGCCCTGGTGTTTCCTGTCTTACTGCATGGTTCGTAAGACTTGGATGCTAACCAGTGACCTAAGAATACGACTTGATGTCTTTTGTACTACGTCTCTCCGATGGATCGTTGGGTACTACTGGGATGACTTTGTGTCAAATAAACAGTTAGAGAGACTTAAATGAGGTGCAGTACTTGCATCATTTGGGGGATGTCAGCTACGACATTATGGCCATGTGGCGCGTCTCTCTGTGCATGAACCAGCGTGCAGGTGCCTCAGTGTTAAGGACCCCAGCAGCCTGAAAAGATCAAGGGGACCCCCACGTAACACTGGGCACATTGTGTGTTACTCGCTGATGTCCACCTTGATAACAATTTAAGCTACCAATCGTGGAGAGAAGCGTGGGCAAATACAAGACATAATATACAACAGAATGGGAACGCAAAACCAGAATTAAAGAATGGATAGAACGTGTGGCTGGGGATGGTACCAAAACGTCTTGTTGGTACTACAAATTAGTGATGGCCATCTTGAAACACTGCTCTGAAACCTTTGCAACACCTGTGTTTTGAAACATTGTTCCGGAGGCGTGGCGATAAATGGGGCCTCAATATTTCACCAACTGTTTCAAAATGCTCCAGTTGATTTGTCCCTGCTGGTGTTCGAAATATAATAAGACAAGTCAATAAACTAGGATCCCACTGTCTTTGAATTTCCAATTTAAAGGCTACAGTCAGCGTAGTGTGTGTGCACGAGCATGTATGCTGCTTGTTTCATAGTAATGAAATAACAAATATTTTGGACTTTGCTTGCGGTCCTGAAATTGCTTTGGCTCAGCAGCGTGTGCTGCATCGAGGTTGTAGTAAACAGAGCAATTGCCGTTGGTTGGCTCTCGGTAGCAGTGATGCATCATGGGAATGCACAATCAAACTAGCGTCTGAGACAATCCCACCCACAGACACGTCCAATCTCTGGGCTGATACCACTCCCCTCCGAAACAAAGTATCCACACTGGGATCCCAACTCAAACAGCTGGTAGAGGAACATCTTCACCGTGGAGTTCTGCAAATTAATTTCCTGTGCTGTAATAATCATCGACCACATCCCTGAACTAATCAGTGGTGAAATGTGTGTTCAGGCTGGAAGGAGATGCTTTCTCAAAGAAGAGGAAAAAGAAAAAAAAAAACAATCTTATAAATCCTATGTGGGTATGTATCATGTGAAATCAAAGCATGATTTTAAAAAAACAAAAAGGAAAGAAAATAGATCAAAACTGGGGCGAAATAGTGTTTGGTTTTCTAGACACAACCAAGATGTGCATACTGTATATTAGATGGAGTTTATATAGGAAGGCTACAGTGAAAGAACAGACATAGTCACAGTTCTTTCATTGTAGTCTTCAAATAAGTTCGGGCAGAGCATTAAAGTCACATTTTGTTGGCTTATCTGCATCAACTACTTCAGTTCTGTTCAAAAATATCACCAGCATGAAGAAGCTTCTTTCATGTTTATCAGTTATCTACGTAGCTCTGTGTGCAATGCAGTCCTTAACTCGGCAATGGCACCTGTGGACCTAGAGACACGAAGCACTATGGCAGATAGGTGTGGTAAGTATTGCATCAATAGAGGAGTGGTCACCTTATTCAGGGTAGAATTTCCTGGTAAACGATTTGTTGCCTGGCGGAAAATCTACTGTTAGACCCCAGTGATACTGACCTTCAACCCAATGACCCCTGAGGAAAACAAACCATTATGCAAATTCCTTTATTCCCTCTGCTATCAGGCGGTTGAATGTGAATAGTTGTAATTAGGTTTGTGGCTCCTTGTATCGGCCCACATGTGGCAACCTGCATGTGTCGGACTGTTGTATGTTAATGCATGTATGTATTATTATTATTAATATTTACTATGCAATTTGGGAAGGCTGTCACACTGAATTGCCCATTATGGGATAAATAAAGTTGTCTGAATCTGACCTTGCCCTTAACCCGAATGATTGACCCTTGACTGACCTTTTCCAGGGCAATTCCTTAATTCAACTACATATGCGCGTCAAGTTTGGTCCAAATCGGGCTGAAAATAAATTTCCTTGACCACAGTGAGCTTGACCTTTGTGAAAAGGAACCCTTTCAGGGCAGTTCTGGGGTCGACCTTCATCCAAACAGACATGACCTTGACCCCAATGATTGACCTTTGGCAAATTTAACCTCACCTGGGCAATTCTGGAACCTACCTACCTATGTGTATCAAGTTGGGTGCAAAGTAGTAGTCAGCCTGTTTCGCAAAGCAGAGTAAAAATCAAAATTTCGACCGTTGACTCCAATGACCTTGTCCTTGACCCCAATTATTGACCTTTGGCAAATTTGACCTTGCCTGGGCAATTCAGGAAGCCCCCTACACATGTATGCCACATTTTGTGCAAGTCGGAGTGAAGATCAATTCCCTTGACCTTAATGGCCTTGACCTTTGTCAAAATGAACCCTTTTAGAGCAATTCTGGGGATGACCTTCATCCACATACAAAGGTTGGTAGAAACTGTCCAA
>OMMV01074734.1:0-28658 GCA_900302635.1 Chatrabus melanurus
TTGATTGGCTCTATATTTCAAGATATGCTACTGGGTCAGTATATATGACCCTTGGCTTCGGAATGGCGGAGGATAAGCGAGTTTTAAAGGGAAGTAGTCCAGTAAACTTGTGTAACAATTGTGCAAAATATGATACCAACATTCCATTTGGCACAGAGGTGGTTCAATGTAATTATGTAGACTTAAATTCTAAACAGACCCATGCTGACCCAGTGTTGTTCAGCTGTATGACGTCATAATCCAAGACGGCCACCAGCGGCCATTTACCCCCATCAGACCTTAGTCCCGTAAAACACATTTTTCCTATAAAATTAAATATCTTATATGTAAGTACATAATTTAGCCCTTATTCAGTGTCTCTACACAATATACATGGCGTAAAATGTAAACAACTTAAATATCTTGGAAACGGTAGCCAATCAGCTGTTTTAATTGTCATATTTGAATTCAGCAGACCAAAACCCATAATAAATAGCACATTTTATCTCTGAAGCAGACAACTTTTAAAAAAATTGTAGACCAGTATTATTTCAAGCCATGATTGGTGAGTTTTGAGGGGTACCATCTATGTGCATGATGTCATCTTCACAACATGGCAACCGTGTGCGGTTGATGGACAACACAAATTGAACTAGTAGGGGCTGATTTGCAACAATTTCAGGTGGAATTACATGTCCCCCAATAGATGGATACAACATTATGAAACCAAGAAGGTCGGCAACGCCATCCATAGGAGGAGTTGCAGACCTGGCACAGTGCACAGTCCTGATTAGCTGACGAATAAAGATATCATACTTCACATATTCAGTGGAGTTTCATCAACATTTTATAAGATGTAGTGTAACTTCAGTCTCCGTTCAACAACCAAGAAAGTTTTTGAATATTCGTCTCATTGCAAAAACATGTTAAAGTGCCATCTATAGGCAGCATGTTTGTAGTGTGCTAACATGACTATGTTTACATGTTAACTGGTGTTCTGGGTATGACAATACAGTATATGGAAATTGCATCTCAGATTGTAGGTGGTCATCCAGCCTGTAGATAAATGTTTTTAGTGGGGCTTGGTGGTGGGGTTGGTGCCGCAGCCACCATAAAACCCTTTGCAAAGGTTTGTTTCTGCACTCAGTGGGAAGAACTCTGCGGATGCTTTCCAGTGGAGGATGGCACATGCTATGAAATGGGGGGCATTTGGATACTCATCCCTGTAATAAAGAAACCACCGGACAGCACCAAAGGCCCTCCCTGTGGAGGGTGGCGGCTGCTGCCGTGCTTAAGGTTGAGCACTGCAAGACAACTGTCCAGGTCCAAACTTGAGATGACTCATACGGGCGGGTACTTGGAACATCTTTTCACTCGGCAAGGATGACCATCTTCCACTGTTGTGAAGGGAGCTTGGGAAGCTACACAATGCAGTGGCAGAACTCTCTGAGATCCTTAGACATAGAAGTGGCCAGATCGCAGTGGGTGGATGTGTTTTGGTCTGCTCACTCCAGTGGTTGGCGTAGTGAGAGAGTGGCTGACCAGCTACTTCCAATGGTGTCAGATATCATCTCTGTCAATGAATATATTATGAAGCTCAGATATAGGCATTCTTTTGGGTGTTTTGACTGTTGTCTCAGTATACACTCCAAATCAGGTCAGGTCTGGCAGCATGCCGTGGTGCCACATATTGCAGCATCCACTGTATCATGAAACTGCCTTGGGTCCTGGCTAGCAACCACCCAGGCCGACAACTAGTCCACCCCACCTCGCGAATGTTATCATCTATCTGCTGCAGCTAGGTGAAATATGATCACCCCCTTAGCCTCCTGCAGCTGCTGGCATACTCAACACTGAGGCACCTGCATGCTGAATTATGACGAGAGAAATGGGCAACATGGCCAAAATGTTGGAGCTGATGTTCCCTCACAATGCAAGTGATACTCCTCATCTTACTCTCCCCAAATAACCTTTCATTTGACACAATATCATTCCAGTAGTATCCAAGAATCCTCCGAAGAGACCTAGGACCAAAGACGTCTAGTTGTCACCTTAGGTCACTGATGAGCATCCAAGTCTCATAACCATACAGTAAAACAGGTAGCACCGGGACCCTAAAGACTTGGACATTTATTCTCCTACAAAGATATTGGTGTCACTGAACACCTCTGTCTAGAGATCTCATGACTTCATAAGTTCTTCCCAGGTGTCTCTTGAATTCAAAGGCCAAGGACCCAGAGACATCAATGTCACTGCCAAGATAAGTGAATGTCTCTACAAGTTCAACATTTTCACCACATACAGATACACTTTTGATGGCTGAGTCCAGAAGGTCATTGAGATCCTGGATCTTAGTCTTGATCCAGGACAATCGCAAACCCACACACTCTGACTCCTCACTCAGCTTCTCAAGTGCTGCAATCAGGGTATCCTTTGCTTCTGCAAAGATCACAGCATTGTCTGTGATGTCAAGGTCAGTAAACCTTTCCTCGTGAACAAAAGCACCTCAGCCACTGGTTTCCACAACCCTACACAATACCCAGTCCATGCAAGCATTGAATAGTGTAGAATCTGGAACACAGCCCTGAAGAATGGCAGTATTCCCTGGGAAAAATTCAGAGATTCTGCCCCCGCGCCGCACAGCACTCATAATACCTGTGTGTATTATGGCTATGATGTCCAGCAACGTCTTGGGGATCCCACAAATTCTCAGGATATCCCAGAGAGTAGCCTGGACAACCAAATCAAAGCTCTGCAAAAAGCAACATTGGCTGTAAAGAAGCACTGCCGAAACTCGTGCATAAGTTGTTGGACATCATAGAAGGCCTGTACGCAGGCACTGTAAGTACTGTGCGGAGTGAGCCCAGAGTCTTTGACTTCTTCCCAGTGAATTTTCGTATTCATCAGGGATGTAATAAGGGTCCTGTTTAATGCATACATGGACTGGGTAGTGGTAAAGATGTTGAGTTCAGCAACCTGGGTGCTTTTGTTGTTGAGGAAAGATTTGCTGACCTTGACTTTGTGGATGATGCTGTGGTCGTTGCTGAATCAGTGGATGCCCTGATTGTGGCACTTGAGAAGCTGAGTGAGGAGTCGGAATGTGTGGGTTTGTGATTGTCTTAGATCAAAACTAAGATCCAGGCTTTCAGTGACTTCTTGGACTCAGACATCAGAAGTGCATCTGTATGTGGTGAAATCGTCAAACGTGTTGAAAGATTCACTTGTTTCTGCAATGACTTATGACTTTGTGTGGACTTCTGGACTTTTGCATGCTCTGTGAGCCATCTACTGAGCTGCTCTGTGCGATGCCCACAAAATCTCGGGGAGAGAATTGGAGTAGCTTCTTTTCTTTTAAAGCCACACACACAAACAGGTGTTTTCTTAGAGACCCGACAATGCATCACCTCAGGTTTGATATTTTTGGCTACAAACTTTAATATCCGTTTTTAAAACAGATGGTGACCTGTATTATCTTACTGAAAAATATATATTATCACCCCTTAAAACATTAGCTTCCCATCCAAAGGCAAAACAGTTAAAAGTTGAGAACCCTTCAGCATGTGCCATGTGGTTATTTCACAAGTTCAGCCTTTTGCAGCAGTGTTAACACAGTCTTGAAGAGCCTGTGGTCTCCACATGGCAGAGATTAGAGAATGGAGCCAGCTGTGTTAATGAAACGTGTGGCTGTGTGGTCACAGATCTGTGAAACCAGCAGCACAACCCGTCATTACTGCACAGGACTTGGTCCATTTCACACTGAAATTACAAAATAGAATTTATTATGAAGTCTGGCCCATAAATATTTGGACACTGACAAGTTTTCTGTTGGAATTGTAAGCAAATATTGAATATGAGCTCAAAGAGCAGAATTTCAACCTTCATTTGAGGGTTTTTTTAATATCAAAATCAGGAAAATGTGTAGGAATTACAGCAACATGCCTAGGTATGTTATTACCTGACTTTTTCTTTTATGAGAAAGCACAGATAAAGTCCGGAATGATTTCAAGTGTTTACATTTGGAATCTGTTACTGTTAAGTATTACTTTGATATCCAAAGCTATCCTGAGTCTGAAAAACCAAAAGAAGCCCATCAGAAATATAGCACAAATGTTAGGTATGGCCAAACCAACTATTTGGTACCTTCTTATAAAATAAAGAACACACTGGTGACTTCAGGAACACCAAGGGATCTTACCAATATAAGGTGCACAGTCTAAAGTGCAAAGCGCAAGTCAATTTAGGGCATGTCCAACTCATATTTTCAATTAATGCAGTGCAAAATATGAGTGCAAACTAGGGTGCAGGGTGCAAAGGGGCTGGGTTAAGTTTCCACATAATTCAGGGGTGTGTTTTGGGCATACAGTAAATTCAACCAAACACAGTGGCACCTGTCATTACCTTTAAGCAGACGTGCACCAGATTGAGAAGTGACAGTTTTTGTGTTGAATAATGATTTTGCACATGTGACACGCCAGACTGCACCAGCTTCCAGTTCATTGTTATTATGAGGGTGCACAGAGAAGTGACAGGAACAATTGTGCATGTGTGACACAGTTTGTTAAGTATAAAAGATGTATTATCAGCAGTGTATGTTTTGTGTCCAGCCATGTTTTTGTCTGGGTCCCCTGTGAAAACTGACCGCCCGCCGTAGTCCAGTCAGTCTGGTGATATACCCAATACAAATTTCAATAGTAATAATTTATGTTTTTTTTTTCAGTTTGACATATTGAGGGACGTAAAAAGGTTCCGCTTTCTACGCTCTGCCGCAACCTTCAGCCTCTCTCGGGCTGCTTCAAAGGCTATCTGCAATCGGGTCTGGTGCTCCTGAATCCATTCCTGGACCTCACCACCAACAGGATCCTGCACTCTACCCAACAGGAAATCAACTGGGAGCCTTGGTTCTTGCCCAAACATGAGGAAGAAAGGGGACTCGCCAGTTGCCTGATGGGGAGTGGTGTTGTAAGAATACAGCACCTGTGGCAGGCAGGAGTTCCAGTCCCGCTTCTGAGACACAGGCAGCGTACGCAGCAGGTTGTGAAGCATCCAATTAAATCGCTCACACTGACCATTACCAGCTGGATGATATGGAGTCGTGCGAGACTTTTCAACACCATATAGGACACAGAGCTGCTGAACCAGAGAACTCTCAAAGTTACGGCCCTGGTCTGAGTGAAGACAAGCAGGGACACTGAACTTTGAGAACCATTCCGTTACTAACACTTGAGCCACAGTAGAGGCTCGTTGGTCCCGAGTGGGAATGGCCAGTGTGTATTTACTAAAAACATCCGTCATAACAAGGACATTTTCCAGCCCATCATGAGTGGGTTCCAAAACTGTGTAATCCATGGCTAGGATCTCATTGGGCCGAGAAGCCAGCAAATGGCCCAAGTAACTACGAACAGCTGGCTTGCTACACTTGGCGTTGTTGGCAGGATCTACTCTCCAGAGCAGAGATGTGTATTCCAGTTAATTTTTTTGTTTTTTTCCTTTTTTCTCTCTTTTATTTTGGCCCTGGGTAAATTGTATAATTTTGAGTGTAGCAGTGTTTTATGCAAAGCAGCAGTGGGGTCCTTTTGGATCTGTGACAAGTGGTGGTAAGGATTTGGTTCTCCTTTCTCTCTGCAACCTTATTTAATTGTAGGGTTGCCACTTTAGTGGTTAGGGTGTAGCTATGGAGGGAGAGTTTGCAAGAGCTGAGGGATTTAGTTGCTCAGCTACGAGCCGACAATGAGAGGCTGCGACAGGCGCAGGCTGAGGCTGTACCTGGTCCTAGTGCTGTGCTTCTGACCTCTGCTGTACCCTCCACAGATTCTTCCATGGCTAGTGCCATTGTTAATGAGAGATTGGTTTTCATGTCCCGGGATAGAAAATGTCCCATGTTCAGGGGAAGGTCAGGTATAGGCTTGAGTGAGTGGCTGGAGGAGGTAGAAGCAGGCATGAGAGCACACCACTTGTCTACATCCAATCGGGCATTTTTCTTGTTCGACCATCTTGAGGGGGAAGCACAGGAAGAGATAAAATATCGGTCTAGTGCAGATCGGGGAGACCCAGCCAAAATCATTCCCGTGTTACAAGGCTTCTATGGGTGTTCTGACGCCTACGTAGCCCTGCAGGAGGCCTTTTTCTCCCGACGGCAACAAGAGGGTGACACGTTGCAAGAGTTCTCCTTTGCCTTGATGAGTCTTATGCCGTCTGTAAAACAGCATGCGCCTAGTGACATTCCAAATGCTGAAGTTATCCTGTGTGACTAGTTGTCGAACATGTTCTGGACGGCAGCCTTCGTCGGGAGCTTAAAGAATTTGTGCACCGCCAGCCTACTGCTAGTTTACTTGAGGTCAGGGGTGAAGCGATCAGGTGGGAACGTGAGGGCGCATGAAGCTTACATACCGTCAGACAGCTTCTGTTACCTCTGAGGAGGAGCGAGTGACACGAGTCTGGCTTGTTAACGAGCGGCAGCTACAGCGACACAGAAGTTATTCACTCTGATGAACAGGGGACATCATCAGTACACCAAACGTCTACAGATGGCAAAATGATCAATGCAGTCCTAAGCCAAACCACTAATTTAAAGTGCAACAATACAAACATTGTCAACACACCTGTAACAGGTCTGTTGAGTGGAAGGAAGTGAGGTGACCAGGGGGTGGGTGGGCGTGCCTCCCAGGCAAAGAGCAAGAGAGAGCATGATGGATATGGCCTCCCTTTTATAGGGCGCCACCTGAGGTGATTGGTCAATAAAACAAGAAGGTCACAGACCAAATTACCTGAGCAGAGGAAGCAGCATTTCTCCTGCTACAATACGTTCCAGCATCTTGGCATGCGTTTTGCAGTTAGCTTCAGTTCTAGCCAAAATTAGAGATCACGTGGTTTTTGATGCAAGACTGCATAGCAACACAAGCAAGTTAGTGTCATCGCCCATAAGAATGATGTCCTTAGCGCCGCGGTGGCGCAGCGGTCTAAGCATGTCCTTCCTCAAATGTCGAACAGGAACACTGGCAGATTTGGTACGTCTTGTGTGAATGATATCTTCGGTTGTTGGTTCCCTGTCATATCCGTCAAAGGCAATTGTGAATTCTTTCTACTTCTCAACATATTGCACATAGTGACTACACAGGACATCATATGTTTCATTTTCACTCCAGGGAATCCTGTGTATTAGGGCTCCACCATCAACGACAAACACTGCACCACAGGGTGGTACTGGTAGCCCAGGATGGGCAGCTGAGAATTCTTTCCACATTGCATCTGCAAGTGATGCCTTGTTGGCTGCAAGAAAAATGCCCACTATTTCAAAAAGGGCAGGAGGATAACTACATACTTCATATGAGAAGATTTCCTCCAGATCACCGCAATATGAACCGTCAGTGACCAGTCTCCAGAAGAGTAGAAGTGGATCAATGGATACTTTCTCATTACTGGTATCTACAGAAGACTGTAACAATCTGGTCTTTCTTCTTAAAGACATAGTCCACAACCTTGTGACCCACCATGTCCTTCAGGATCTTCTTACCAACGGTCACTGCTTGGTCGGCATTCACAGTGTCAACAATGCTAAAGCCTGTATCAATGCTGTGCAAGACTGGGTCATTGCTGAATGGACTGTGGGATATCAGGTAAGCCATACCTTTCTGAGTATCATTGGTGTCCCGGATTTGCCTTGGTGTACTCAGATCCTTATGCTGGTTACTGGTGCTGTAGCTTATTGAAGTGTACTTCTGCAGAGCATTGTTGACCTCTGCACAGATTGGACTTGAGAACAGCCAGGTAAGCCTTTGCAATTCATCCATGTCACTTCCTCTTGTGAGGCCACCTGTTGTCTTCAGGCTCCTCAAAAGTATTTTATTCAGAACGACCTTAACACTCAATCACTGATATTTTGTTTGAATTGGAGATTTACACTTGTTGACCCATTTGTGACCTTTGCTTGATGATGAAGGTGATTAATAATGATATTTTCTGAAAATGTGTGGTGTATTCTATTGAAAGGGCAGTCATTTATACTTGTCCTATCTAGGCAACACGAGTTATTCGCAAATATATTACCTCTACCCCATATTAGAATTTTTGCCTGTGGATGAAGGGGCATAAAACACAATCTCAAATGATAAAAAATATGGAAGTTCCAATGTGTAGATTTCTTTGGCTTTTTAATATGTCATTTTAGACTATATTTGGGTTTGAAAAACAAAGAATCATAACTATTTTTTTTCACCTTCCTCCCTACACTCTGTCTATTTTCTAGTATGTGTGTTGTTTTGTAAAGCATCCTTGGGTTTTTTGAAAGGTGCTATATAAATCGAATTTATCATTATTATTATTGCAATTTGTATTGGGTTTACCCCCAAAATGAGCTAGATTGACTGGACTACTGTTCATCCATGCACGCCAGCTGAAAGGGAGGAAAAAGGCCAGCATTAAAATATGGTACAAACCAGAGTTACTATCATTGTGTTTTCTACATGTTATTATTTTTATTTTGTTGTTAATTTTTGTTCTATTTAGTTTCATCACACTGTTGTGCATTATTGCACATCCCTGTGGACAGAGAGGACATAAATCCTGAACTCACTCATGTAAGGTGTGTCTGAGTGTTGTGTTGGCTAAAGAAATATACAGCGCTAGACTTTAGACCAAGTTGTTCTTAGACGAAGGCTAAAACGCTTTATGGTTGTGCGTATGAAAGGCCCAGCACAGCGCTGGAACCTTCAGGCTTCAGTTGGAAAATAGCAATAACACTTGCTTTGCAATGTGCCCTCCTTTGTGCCGGGTGGAAGATAGGGGCCTACTGAGACCACTGAAAACAAGTTTCCCAGATAAAAACAGCCTTCAAAATAGCAACCAGATCAATAACAACCTCCGATAGGTAGGTAGATCTGTGTCACGTCAACAGTCATGAGAAGACTTCAAGAGAAAACTTCACCAGTGTGACTGCAGAGGGCTTACCACAACAAGTAACCCATAATACTTGCAATAATTTTTTTTTAAAATCATGCAAAGATCTGGAATAACATTTTATAGGGAAACAAAGCAAGGATCAACTCATCTGTGGACCACAGGGATGGTAGTGTTAAGGTGTGGGCATGTCTTGCTGCCAGTAGAACTGATTCATTGGCATTTATTACCTCTGTCAAGAAGGTTATATTTTCAGTGCTGTTTGTCTGTTTGTTTGCTTGTCTTTTAGCAGGATTACGCAAAAACTACTGAACTGATTTTCTTGAAACGTGGTGGAAGGGTGTGGTATGAGACAAGGAGGAAACCATGACTGCTTGGAGTGGATCTGATCAAAGGGGCGGATCAAGGAATTTTCACTTAAAAGTAGTTTTTGCGTAATCCTGCTAACAGACAGACAAACAAACAAACTACACTGAAAACATAACCTCCTTGTCAAAGGCAAAAATAAATAAAAAATTAGGCAAATGTAGAGTGCTAATATCTAATAACTGGTGATATTTGGTTTTTTGGCAGAGCTATGCGCTCTCCGACTACCATTGTAGTTGATGATGTAACTGATGATAAATGCGCAGTATGAATTCTTAAGCGTTTAGGGTTATGGTATTTGCTCACATTCAGCCAAATGCTTTGACACTCATTCACAGTTACTCGAAACATGCTGCAAAAGCAACACAAGGTGTTTAAAAGTTAAAAATATGACATTTCTGCAATGGCCAAGTCAAAGCTGATGGCAAAACACCCCAATAACAAGGCAGAACTGAAGATAGCTGTTGAGAATGCAGAGCATCACCAGAGAACCAACTTAGCCTCTGGTGATGTCTGTGGAATCCAGACTTCAGGAAGTCATTGTCTGCACAGGATTTGAAGCCAAGTATTTAAAACATGCCAATTGAGTATGTGATTGCTAGTTTGTCCAATTACTGATAAATGAGGGACCACATCCAAAAATATCTGATACAGTAAATACATTTGAAACACAAAGTGAGCCCTTTTACCCCATCCTCAAGGTTTGCTTTCAACTACGATCTGCAGTGATGGACAGCTACAATAGAAAAAAAAAAACCTTTTGGAATGTGACTATTTCATCTGCTCCTGCAACACTAAATTCACAACATGCTGCATTTACATTTAAACTACAGTGTAAAAATCGCTTATATTGGTTTTCACGCTACTTTATAATGCTGCATGTGCTCGTATAACATGAACCATACCCAGCTGTGGAAAAAAGCAAAATCTAAACATCAGCAGAAAACATTCCAGAAATACCATAGCCTGATTCTGTATCTCTGCTGCTTTTCAACTCCCAGATTCTCAGAATACCACAGACCACAGGCAGATGTTCTGCATTATCGCTTCTCTTTGTTGTACCCAAAATGCAGATAAAATCCTGATGTTGTTTATGTGCACAAATAACGGGCTGTGTTTCGCTATGATTTAAAACATTTCAAATTGTGAAAGATGTAGAGAGGAGTAAACACACAATTTTTAAATGTTTTTTCACACAATGAAACAGGTGCTCAGGGTCGCCACAGTCGATCCAGTATGGAGCTGTATATTTACAGTAGGGTACAAATTTTACACCGGATGCTCTTCCTGACACAATGTGCTAGTTTGGACAGTGGTGGGCATAGCTCACCTAAAAGTTAGTTGTGATAACCACTAATCCACTAAGTGAAAAGTCAACTGCGATAACGCTAAACCGATAAACTGCTAAAACATTTAGCTGAAGCTACCGCTAACTTATATTATTATTATAACATATTATTATATTAATTGTGGTGTAATGGACCATAGTTGATCCATTATTCATACAGACCACCCCCATGGTTTGGCATGCATGTCAACCACTGATTAATTGCAACGTTTACATAATAGTGTGAAATACAGATTTCTTGTCACGGTGAATTGTTTTTAAATTAATAACTGCATAAGTCTCGATGCAGAGTTGCGGTGAATTCAAAGTGTGAGCAGAGAGAAATCAGCTGTGCATTCACATGAATGGAACCTGTTAAAAACAAAAAAAAGCTTATGCCGTGTTGTGCTGTCATGCTCTGCTAGAGAGAGCCTGCTGCAGGCTTGGCACACTTTTAGGTCCAAACACGGGAAGAATCTCTCCAAAGCATCAGGAGTTGAAGACGAAGTGTCCGTCACCTCTTCCCTGTGCCATCTTGAGCCCAGTGAACTGAGCACCATGCTCGATGCATTGGTGGACCCAAGGTGGCTGAAAGTCCAGAGGTCCAGAAAAAAATGACTTTTCCCAACTTTTGCCAAGCGTCCGCTTGGTAGGACTAATGTATGTATGCTGAAAGTGCTATATAAATAAAGTTATTACTGTTACCCTGTCACCAGACAATGTAGACATCCTGATCTTTTTTGAAAAAGAATTTGAAGTTATAAACATAGATCTGCTTTGCTCCATTTCTTTCTCTCTTTTATTTATTATTTTTTATGATTTTGGCAAAGGCTATTTTTTATTCACTGGTATTGTTCATATCAATTTAATTTAACAATTAGATATTTTATTTTAAAATATGTAAACATTGGGCACCTTGTTTTCATTGAGGAGCTTGGGCAAAAGTTCCTTGTTTTCATTGGTCTTTAAGTTCTTTTTAAAAAAATGGAAAGCAAAGTGGTATTTGTCTCTCTTTTTTCTTTTTTCTTTTTTGGCTGATCTGAAAATAATCCAATGTGTGACTTAAAAACGTGATCCAATCCGAACCTTGGTTTTTGTGATCTGTTACACCCCTAGAATTTAGCTTTGGCTTGTTTTTTGGTTCTAAAACCCTGAAAAACAGACCTAAAAGATTCAATTTTAATGTTGTACCATAAACATGGAAGTTCCCAAAAAGGTTTAGCATGCCAAGATCAGATGACGATCATGATGTATATAAATAATTAAATGAACAAATGAAATTAAACAGTAGTTTACATTCAACATACAGTTTATTCACAGTACAACAAGTATTAAACAAACTAGAAGCAGTGCGTAAAGCCCTGCAGGTGGGATGTCCCAGAGTGGAAGAATCATGAATCAACCTTTTTTTCACAGAAAAAAAGCAATCCTTTTTTATTACTTAGTCAATATACAATAACTTTCAGATGAGCTAAACATCAAGTGCCTATCCTAAGTAGTTCCTGAGATATTCAAAAAGAATGATTCCCTAGTATCTATTGTTTACCCTAGCAACCAAATCAACATTGCATGGAAGACCTTCGAATGGCCTTTTATATGAGCCAAACATTAACTCTCTATCATAAGTAGTTCCTGAGATATTAAAGAAAGAATTTTTCCAAGCAACCATGGTTACCATAGCAAACAAATAGATAAATCATGAAAGCCCTTCCAAAGCCGTTTCATACGAACTTAACATCAAGTCGCTATCTTAAGTGGTTGCTACACTGTAAATACAAATATCCTATGAAATTAAAAGTAATGAGTTGGCCTTACTTAGTTTTTGTGAAAATGTTCTGGTAACTGAATGGAAACAATTTACTAGTAATTTTGGGTTCGAAAGGTAAATTAAATCACTCTTTTTGAGCTGTCTTCACTTAGAAAAGTTAAGTTTAAGAAGTAAAAAAAAAAAGTTTCAAATTCTGCACATGCGCAAGTTGGTCTTCATTCATTTCGCGCCTGTCAATTGTTCGGTAGCGTACTTTTGAGACCGGTGAAGTATAGTGGACACATCTTCGACGCATCACCACGCTAGGTGGTTAGTGCGACCGCTTTCGGTGCGGAAGGTTCCCAGTTCGAGTCCCACCGGCCCATTCTCCATGTAATGTGGAGTTGCTTCAGGAAGGGCATCCCGCGTAAAACCTGTGCCAAATCTACATGCAGATCCACGTGGGATCTGCTGTGGCGACCCCGAGTTGAAATTGGGAGAAGCCGAAAGTAGAGTATTAGTGTGTAGAACTTATCATTAATTGTGGTTAGCCATTGAGACCAGTAAGGTTAAATTTAAAAAAGGCAGTGCACATAAAGTGAAATAAGTTAACACAAATTATTAATTTTATGCTAACTTAACTCAAGAATTCTAAGTTGATTCCATTACCTTTGTTAAGTAGAGCCCACTAAGAATAAATAAGTTGTTATAATATGCGTTATATTATTACTTAACTTATAAAGTAAAGTCAACTTATAGTATAAGTTGACTTTACTTTATTTGTTTGAGGCAACAAGTTTGCATAATTTTTTTAAGTAAGGTCAACTTATTACATTTTACAGTGTATGTACATATATGTATGTTTGTATGTTAGCAAGATATCTTAAGAACACTTCATCGAATTTTGATCAAACTTGGCAGGTGCATTGAGGTTGTGGACAGAAAGAAGGGGCGCATTGACCATAAGCTCTTCGCAGGTGTCTCCCAATCTCACAGGTCAAGGACCCAGAGACATGAATGTCACTGCCGAGATACGTGAATGTTTCTATAAGTTCGACACTTTTTCCGCATGTAGATACACTTCTGATGGCAGAGTCCAGGAAGTCACTGAAAGCCTGGATCTTTGTCTTGATCCAGGACCATCGGAAACCCACTCTGATATATTGCAAATAATTTTACAGCAAACTAAGGATCAGGGGCTTTTAAGAAATGATATACGTTCACAGAAGCACACACACACTCAGATTATAGTGCCAGACACAGAACTGTTTTATTTTTATGTTGGTCACTTTGGATGGGTTAGTTGGGTCTGTAAATTACTCTGGTTCAGCACAATAACTCACATTTTTTCCTGCACAGCATCATCAGCTTTTCAGCAAGCTATCAATAAAAAAAATAAATTTTAAAACCCGTTGTGCTTTGTGTAAAATTTAAAGTCAGTCAGTGCTGTCTTTGGCTCTTTGAGCTCACATGATCCGACACTTTGACAAGAATGTATCAAACCTCTATTCTCCTAACTACAAGTGTAATATTGTTCGTGGCGAGATTTATTTTATTTTACCAAAATAAGTGGCAGTAATCGACTCATTTCTGTAGTTTTGCCAGTTGGGTCTGCAGTGCACAACTCTGCTAACTTGAGACAAATGTTTATTTTCACTGTCTGTTATAAAGTGAGTCATGCAGTATTAAAAACACCAAAGAATTTTCAGTGGCTGGAGAGAATCCTGAGCATATAAATCATCCTTCCTTCCTTTTTTGACCTCAGTTTTTGCAGAGCGTTGGGTTTACAGTTTCTTTGTCATGTCGGGTAATTTATCTGGCAACCAGTAGTGTATTGTCTTTGAAAAAAAATGTAAATCTTTTTAGAGGAGACTGCTGTAATCAAGAGTGTGCAGTATTCATCAGCTGTCCATTGTTCGACTGTCTTGTTTGATTTCAAGGTCGAGCTGGTTCAGCTCTTTGGTCTGAAAAAAAACGATGTGTGCTTGTACGCGTCTTTGCCGTTACACTAAGGTGTGACTGCGGTGCACGACGGGGTCAGTGTCAGAGATGAGTATGTCTGAAGTGTCGACAGATGTGTGACGTGCTACAGATGAGCGTGTGCCACTGTGGGTTACTTTCTGGCAGCATCGACAGATGTGTGAAGAAGCTGTAATCACGATAATGGATTTTGAGAGCAGGTGGTTCGCCTCCAGTGACTGACAAGCTCTTACTCATACTTCCACTCTTGCTGGGTTTTAAAGGGGTCATATTGTGCAAAATTGGATTTTAGCTGCCGTTTACAGCTAAATGTGGTTGGAGTTTCATGTTAAGCATCTTCAAAGTCCCACAAATATGTGGCTGTGCCTGAAGCCTGAAATGGTTTGTTTTAGATTTTGCGAAATCCATATCTGGACTCCTACTTGTTCTGAAGGACACGCCCACTAAGCTGGGCCGCACTCCGGGTGACACACCCACCCGATCAGTGGGAGACAGACTGACTGTCCAGTCATTCCACAGCTGAATCACAGTGTACCCCCTAAGCCCTGAACCCAAGGACACAGACAGGTAGCGTGACCAAGAATCAAACCCAACTTCTTATCCCACTGAACCACCTGTTCCATTATAGAACGTCTACTCCCACCATCAAAAACATGCACATTAGGGTCTGGTCCTTTCTCTGCCCTTGATCAAGGCAGCATTTCCACATCTGGAGTTGGTCCCCGGGCACCGGACTGTGGCTGGTGGCTGCTCCTAGTGGTTGGATTGTGTCTAACTGTAATTAGGACGGGTTAAATGCAGAGGACAATTTTGTTGCATGTACAATGGCCCTGCTACTTCTTCTTCTACTATACTGACTTGCTTTTGGAGCCAGCCTCAAGTGGCCATTCAAGGAACTGGAAGATTTAGCGCTTCTGTGTTGGCTTCATTTATCAGCACTGGAGTTTGCCGCTTGGTGCAGACAGGTTTGACTGGAAAAAAATTAAATAAAATAAAATCAGAATTCTGCCCTCTGTCTGTGGGTGGACGTGTGCGCTGTCTGAGTCCAAACTTGCGGAAAGACAGGCGACTGCTCCAGTCAGTGTTGCCAAAAAAGTATCACCAGAAGTCGCTATTGACTGTCTAAAAAGTCACTAATTTGCATACGCCGTGCTGTCTATCGGCACCTCTCCCACATTATTTTCTCTCATTTTTGCAAGTTCCCGCTGGTCAGCAGCATTTATATTGAGGACTTTTATAATGAAATATCAGAACGGAAGGGCTGTATGTATTGTATTTGCGAAACCAGCTTTTCTGGTGGAGCGGCAGAGTTTAGCTTAGCTCTATACACTGGTGTGGGGCTGTGTGAAACGACTTACTTTGCCTTTCCCTTACTCGCTTCCACTTGCTTTGCCCATAGCCATAGAATGTGCAAACAGAGTGGGAGTGAATAGGGGGAGGGCAAAGTAACTCGTTTTGGACAGGACCAGAGAGACGAGCGATCTGTGCCACACTCCACTTGTGCTGGGCAGTGGAGTCTGCAGACGTCCAGGGGACGGACAATCTTTTTGATGTTGGCCAAAGTTGTGAAAAGTCGCCAGGTTTGTCCCTAGTCGCTAAATAAGGTTTTTAGTCGCTAGAGATGGCCACAAGTCGCTAAATCTAGTGACAAAGTCGCTAAATTGGCAACACTAGCTGCCGTCTGCGTCATCCACTTGGCAAATGTTTATTGCGATTGCGAATGCGCGTCGGTCTGCAATCGTGTCAAATGGCAATCATTATTGCCGCCGATATCAGACGAGGTGAGTCTGATATTCACGCCAGGAACCAATGATTACAGACAGGCCTCGTCCAGTCATGATATCGCGGAATAGCAGACCAGTGTTGAATAATGGGGAGTAGCATTCATACATGAAGCAAAACGACTCATTTTGCTAAATTTCTCTGCATCGTTGAAGTAGAGGAGCGATTTTCATTATAATGAAACATTTCAGCAGGCTGTCTTTTATCTGCCACATAGTGGCACAGCGCAACCAGATGCTACATCCCCACGTTTCTTTTGATCTAATGCAATTCCTAACACTTCTTTCATGCCATCAATAGCAGAATAGTGTGCCTCAAAGGCAGACAACACACATCTGTATAAGCAACACACAGTAATGGCTGCAGCTCACAAACATTTTAAGCACCAGAGGCTGCAGAAGAGAACCATTATAGGGTTTTGTTTTGTTTTTTTTAGCACTGTGGAACACTGCTGCAGGAAGAGTTAAATGTTATTAGTGTGTGATCCTGAAAACAATCCATGTCTTTCAGTTTTTCTGGCCTTGTACTGACTTATTCAGATGATCGTATGTAATCATAGTCAAGTCGTATTCATCCAACTTCTCCATCATTGATTCGCAGGCAACTCAGCATCTCTTTTGTCTTTACACTCAGTCTGAATAATCTTGAGCTTGGAATATTATATTTGTAATTTTCTATTCTGTTCCATGCCGTCCCATTGTGGATGTGTTTAATTTTGTGTCAGTAAGTATGACGGAACAGTGGCTCATTAAAATACATGCCGACATATACCTTATGAGTTATAAAAGCAAGTCCAAGTGCAGCAAAAGTGCTCAAAGTGCTCAATGACACCACACCCACATTTCAAAGTATCAGGCATGTAGAGAAAATTTTACATGGGCTTTTAAACAGTAAACTTCATTAACAATAACATATCTGAACGCATCTCCATAAAATTAGCCATTTTCCGATATATTAGCATGGGGTTGGAAATTTGACCATGACCTCTGACCTTTATCTGACTGATCTGAACCATAATAATAATAATAATAATAATAATACATTTACTCATTTGGCGCTTTAAAAACATTCATGTGCTGAACAACAATTTGAATTACAAATCAAACAATATACACAATGAACAAGTTAAAACATTCACATCTATAGCAGTTTTAGCTTGTGCATAAAATCTAGAAATTAAATAAAATAGAACCAAATATAGCTAGTTATATATATATATATATGGCATAAAAAGGTGAGTTTGAAGTTTGGTTTTAAAAGATTCAATAGACTCAGATTGTCTAATATCTGCAGGCAACCCAAATCAAATCACTTCTTCCCATCCGTAGGCCCAATGTACCTGCCAAGTTTGATCGAAACCGGATTCGGTGTTCTTAAGATATCTTGCTGACATACATAGATACAACATAGTTACATAGAGACCACTGTGATCAAGATTGTACACCTCCACCTAACTAATCTGACTAATATTGGAACAATAAACAATTTAACAATTTTGCTGGAGTAGCTGAAAAGTTGAAACTTGGATTTTTTATTTTCTTGTTGTAACTTGAGCAAAGGTGAAAATAAATAAGTAGAACATGTGAAGCATAGCAGTTCTTTAATACAATTATACTTTGCTTCTAAGCATTATTAACAGATGTTTTAAAAATTAATAATGGAGAATGTGGTAGGTTGTGGGAGCCTGAGATTGTTTGGTTTAGGCACAGTCACACTATGATTTTTGGGCTGACGAATATGCACACGTCAGTGATTGCCAGCCTCTGCTGGCCTTCGGCTGTCTTCGGCGGCACTCGGCGGTGTTCGCTGATGAACAGAGACCGCGTCCACATTTTTCAACATGTTTAAAATTTCGCGACGTACTTGTGGCTACGTAGGAGACCGTTACAGACTGTAGATCGTGGCTATGTGCACGTTGCGCGCGGTCGCCCTCGCTAGCCTGCAGTACCGGTGCAAACAGCCTCCAACAGCCTGAGTTGCTGGTGCGATCGTGTTTTCTGGCTAACGTGTGGGTGTTTGTTCTCCTACCTGCTCAGAATCACTGGACAGTGGTGTGTCGAACCCCTCTCCCGAACGTTTGCACATTGGCAACAGTCCCGCTTGTTATAATGGAGCGCCGGATGACGGCTGTCTCTGCTACAAACAGATGGTCACAGACTGTGACACATTTACGGTCCGCTACGAAACTCCGGTAAAGTGATTTTCGCCACGTCTCAATTTTTCTCTCACTTTCACCTCGCTCACAAGCTGCTGGCCCAAACATCATAGCGTGACTGCGCCTTTTCCGGGGGGGGGATTTAGTCATTCACCGCTATAAACCAAAATGTAGCGTAGAGTACATCTAAAGCTGCAACAATTCAAACAAGGTGCTTTAAATTTACTTGCTTGCTGTTCTTTCATAGATTACAATCCTCTGCCAAGGTGTAATCGACCCTTCAACCATGTTATCCTCAATCCTTAGTCCAACCTGTCAACCTACAAACTACCCAGAGCCACCTGATTTTAAGTCTTTTTCACATAAAAACCACAAGTGTGAATTATGTATGTATGTATGTAGGTAGGTAGGTAGGTAGCGTGCATTGTGAAAGTCATTACTCTTGAGATGTCATTGTTTTATAACTTCATAAAAAATTTCATGCTACTTCATACAATAAATTTCAAAATTATGCTCTTTAATCTCAATGTAAAAACAAATTTCTACAACATGATGTAAATGTAATAAAAATGTTAAGCTCAAAATAATGAAGTACAGCACAAAAAGGACACACATCCTTTTGTACACATAACATCTAAATTATCATTTGTACCGCCAGTTGTCCTTACACCATTCTGGGGGTGGATACAAGAACACTAAAAGTGAATGTACTGTATTTTTATAGCGCTTTTCCAACTGATGCAGATGCTCAAAGACCTTTACAGTGATGCCTCGCATTCACCCATTCACTCACACACACACTCTCACGCACTGCTGCCATGCAAGGCACTCAACTGCACACCGGGAGCAACTTGGGGATAAACCTTGCTCAAGGGACCTTTGTGATTTTTCTGTCTGACAGGAAAATTGAACCAAGGATTCTCTGGTCACGAGCTCTCTAACCTCCAGACCATCACCAGCCAAGTCAGTCATTTTGGTGCCCTAGGCGAGATTAGAAATGATGAAACATAATTTTCTCCAGTAACAGTGTTTGCATTTTTTATGGCAGTACAGTACTTATAAATTATACTTCAGCGTTATTAAGCTACTTTTTCCGAGTGTCTTGTAGCAGCTGCTGTTAACAAATGTGTGGTGCAGCTATAATATTGCTACATCAGTGCGGCGTAGCTCATAGCTTCTCTCGCTACAGTTTCAAATTTCCAACACTGGAAGTATGACTGTAACACTTAATACTGCAATATTTTCTCTTTTCCATGTCACCCTAACCTGCCCTCCTTCTTGCGGCCCTCCCGCACTTCACCTCTGATGTTGACCTATCACTCCACAGGTAAGTGTTCCAACTTACACGCACGCACGCTCTCACACATTGTCCAGTTATCTGTCATCTGAAACCACTGAGGTCCGCGGTGACGGCGCGCTCCTCAGTAATGTTGCTAAGAAACAGGAGCGTGTGAAAGTGTGCAACTGACCTTGGTTGTCGTCTTGTTGACACCGAGGTGTGGAGCTGTAATTACATTGTAAACACACTGACTATCACTTTTGCACAAAGCGGGGCTGGGCTTTTTATTTCTGTACAATCACAATGTGGCATCTTTTCATCAGCGCTGTACCTCCACGGTGAAACATGCGCGTTTGTGTGCGCGAGTGCGAGTGCGTGTGCATGCGCGCGTGCCTGTGTGATGCTCAGCTGGCTGGGCGAGAGTTGTGTAATTGCAGGGTTATTGCTGCTGAGCCTGGTGGGTAATGACACATTTGCAAATTAATTCTCAGTGCAAGGCTGTGATTAGCATACGGAGAGGAGCATCTCACATACGAAGACACACACACACATGCACACACGCATGCACACTTCACAGGCTTCTAATCACCAATGAGAGGTCAGGTTAAATGTGTGTAATGGTGGAGTGGCTGCAGATCTCTGCAAAGAGGGGTGAATGAAGGGTGATAAGATATTATTTGTCATCATGATACAGTATGTGGCAATGCACCTTTTTTAATTAAAATCTCTTTTCATGATCATATTTGGGCGTCTCTTTAGTTACATGCATGCATATATCCATGTATGATGAATGTTTAATTCTGATTAGCCAGAGGGTGGGGCTAATCATCAGACATCCCCATGGCTCTGTAATAGAGGCCTCATCCCTAATCCACATTAATACTTCATAACTGTTTCAGACGTTATTTAATGTTACATTTTCCTAGTCTTGTACCCTGTAAAATGCAGCAAGTGAATAAACAGATAAATGAATGAGTCCAGTTTGTACACACGATAACTTAAAAACAGTAAATGCTATCATCTTGTGTGTCTCCAAATTACCAGGTCATATAATAAGAATAAACTGATTAAAATTTGGTGAACTGTGATACACCAGATCACACCAAAAAGCAACTTTGTTTTGCCTATATAATATGCCATACACCTGTCTGGCACCTGCTGAATCCTGCCATCTGCAGGATTTATGTGGGATTATTGCAGGGAATAATCTCATCATCACATCAGCACAATGGAAATTAGGAGCAGGTGTGGTTGACGTTACATGTAGGTTGAAATGAGCTTGGTTGTCAGTTTCTTTCATTTCCAAAGCCTAGCTTGGGTGGCCACCAAGGCCACCTCCATTCATGTAATTCATGGAGACTGTTATGGAATGCACATTAAAGGGATTATAACATACACTTTGTCAGTAAGATATAATAAGTCACCAGATATCTTAAAAACTGGATATTAAAGTTTGTGGCAAGAATACATATATATATATATATATATATATATATATATACATTCAGCAAATAGACTGGAATAGCCAAGGACCCATCCAACAACCCTCAGGCACAGTCGCCCCATTTACAGAATGAAATAGCTCAAAATATTAAGTACTATTAGTTTAATATATTATGCAATGTATATTATTGAAATCACTATCATACCAGGGTATCCTTCACCCTTCGATGCCTTTCATTTGATTTCAAATTAGACTACAGTACCCAAGATTATTCTCTGCAATTAGCAGGGCAAGCACAGCCACAATGGATTCAGTCAGTGAGGTAGTGAGTGAGTCCACAAAATTTCTGTCAGTAACTCGCTAACAACTAAGTACCTATTAATGCATGGATTCATTACATATCAGACTGCTAAGGCTCACTCTGATATCAACTGCCTGGTCCTGCAAACCGGTCTGATATGCAATGAATCCATACATTAATATGCTTATTCAACACTGGATTAACTTCTCAAGATACGAAAAACTTCGACTGATATTTACTGATAGTAATATATCAAATCCAATTGTTTTCTAAAATTTTATTCATGACACCAATCATGAGGAATACATGTGAATAAACCAGACCTTCTGAATTCCTCGCCCAAACCTTCCAAGTTAACGTCCATAAAATCGTCCTCCATCACTTTTTCGAAATATAATATAGAATTCATCAAGGCTTCTGACATATTTTGTGAATAATACTGGAGACATACTTATGGAAACACAGGCATCTGCTGCCGTCTGATTCATCCGCTTGGCAAAAGTTTATTGCGAATGTGCATGTGCGGCGGTCTGCAATCGTGTCAAATGGCAATCATTATTGCTGCTGACATCGGAGGGAGTGAGCCGTCTAATATTCACACCAGGAACCAACGATTACATGCAGGCCTCGTCCAGTCATGATACTGCGGAATATCAGACCAGTGTTGAATAACTGCATATTCAGCTTTGAAATCTTGGGTTGCGGTAGGTAGAACCACTGAACCTCCTATTTTGGGCCATGTTGCCATTTTTTTTTGGCTGAATAATTTGAAGCTATTCTTTTATATATTAGTTTAACAGCAATGTTGGCACAGTAAGTCAATCATTCAGACAGGCACATGTAAAGTAGGCCTTTTGTTTGCATGTGATTTATGAAGTTTTGCTGCTAATCGGAGGCCTTAGTGGCCACTGTTGCACACTTTTTAGTTGATTCTAATTTTTAATGTAGTGTTTGCTGTATTTTTTTAATTTATTTTGTACATATCATTAATGGTGATACAGAATAATACATTTTTACTGAAAAAGATTGAGATTATTATATTGACAATGTCAAGATGAACACAAAAATAATTTCAGATTTGCAGAATCATATAAGAATTTGGAGAAACATTGAAATAAATTCATTGATTTAATTTGCAGTTGTGTGTCTGTGTGGACGCCATGGGCTGTGTGCTGTAGGGAGAGATTGCAGCGATGCCTTATCTTTGCTTTCAGTGCCATGGAAGAAGACAGCCCATCGCTCAGCACCTTCCAACGCACACACACACACATCGATGGAGAGAGTGATTATTCTTTTGAAAAGGTGGCTCTGTCGGGAAAACAACTGCACCGAGAGAGAGGAAAAAAGAGTGAGATCACTCTCACTCTTTTTTCCTCCATCACTGTCTTCATCAGCTGGCTGGGTCCCTCCCTTCACTTGTTTTCCCTTTTCTGCTTGTTTGTTTCTCCTCCTCTTTCCACACTTCTGCACTCCCGCTGCCTATTACTTCTTGCTCACGATGTTTTCACTCAATCACGCTGCTTCGGTCCCTGGGGACCTTTTAAAGCTTTTCAGCGCAAGTGTGCGGCTTTTTGCTGAACGCTTGTCAAATGTGACTCATTAGACTACACTAAATAAGACGACAATAGCTTTTTTCCTCAAATTGCTTGATCTTTATGATCAGCCAAGAAAGAATTTGTAAAGGCCACTAATTAGAGCGTATACTGTATCTCTCTCAAGGCCCATAATGCCCTAATTTTCCATGTTATAAAATTATTTTAAGATCTACTTCATTCCTCCCTTTATCTGGATACATTCCAAAATTTAATGTCAGCTACTCCATGACATTCCAGGCAGTGTCGTGGCCTAGCGGTTAGTGCAACCACTTTCAGTGTGGAAGGTTCCCGGTTCAAACCCCACCCCTGTCCATTCTCCATGTAATGTGGAGTTGCATCAGGAAGGGCATCGGGTGTAAAACTTATGCCACAGATCCATGTGGGATCTGCTGTCGCGACCCCAAGTTGAAATTGGGAGAAGCTGAAAGTAGATTATTTTTTCTACTCCATGACATTCCCAAACGTTGCATTACATTTCAGGAAATTATTATATTGATGAGCACTGAAAACAATATATGAAATAATATTCTATTGTGACTAAAACGCCCAAAATAATACTGTGTAAATGTTATAATTTAAAGCTACAATGTGTAGGATTTAGTGTCATCTTGTGGTGATGTTGCAGATTGCATTATGCCATCGCCAATCATGATTTTGTTTCCTTTCACATTTTCACTTCTTTGGTGACTTCATGCTTCCTTGCCTTCTCTTGTGATAACTAATATGTATGATCCTCCATTTCACAAAAATGAGGGTTCTCAAACTTTGTTAACAAGTTTCTATACCAGTAGACAATGTATAGGGTAGCAACCACTGATTCTTCTTTTTTTTTTTCAGTCTTCCTGCTGTGCTGTAAAATGTGATAGACGGAGTAAGTATGTCCCTTTTGGGCTACCGTTTCAATATGGCGGTGAAACATGGTGGTCTCCATAAGGGGGCCTGCTCCCATGTAGATATGAAGGCCTCATTCTAAAGGCGCAGTCACACTATGACGTTTACCCCAGCGACTGGTGAACGAGGTGAAAGGGAGAGAAAAGTGGCCACACGTCGGCGAAAATCACATTCCCGGAGTATGGTAGCGAACCTCAAATGCAGCACGGCATTCCACACCGTGAGCCCAGCTGAGGCTGGCCTTAGCCAGCACTCCATTAGAACAAGCGGGACCATTGCCAAGATGGCAATGTGCGGGAGAGGGGTTTGACACACTACTGTCCAGTGATTCTGTGCAAGCACCCAGCATAGACGATTGCACCAGTAACTTCGGCTACCGGATGCTAAGGAAGGCTAACGTAGGCTACCTTGGTTGTAACGGAGATTAACTTTCTTTACCGGTCTCCAACGAAGCCACAGGTACGTCGGCAATTGCCGAAATATTTTCAACATGTTGAAAACGCTGTCACTTTAAGAACTGAAAAAAAACAAAACAGATTTAACAGTTTTACACTATTTAACTGTGAACAACCGCACAGGTACAAAACCTCAGAAAGTCAGTGTTTTGCCAGCGGAGAGCAAGAGATAATCAGAAAATCACAGAATGCTTGTGTTGTAAACCAGTGTTGTTGCAAGGCCTGAACAGGTTGATGTCGCACACATCAACCAAGCCCACCCCACAGATGTTCTATGGGTTTCATGCTGTGTGATTGCAACACCAACAAAGTAAAGTCTGGGTCACCCTGATTGTGTGTGGCTGAGCATGATCATGCTCAAAGACCAGTCTGTTGTTCCCTATACGTAGTACCAACAGAGGGAGGAGAACTGGTTGCATGAGCTCACTGATGCACCATCAGTTTTCCACAGACAAAAACTCAGCTGTGATGTGAACTGAGAAATAATGGCATTCCACACCACAACAATACCACCACCAAACCGATCTCTGTCCAGGATGCAGGATTGACGATAGCGTTCACCTCGGTGTCGACAGACTGAGTTGGGATAACTGACATTGAACCTTCATTCATTGAAGAAAATTACGTTTGTCCAACTTCTGTTGACCCTGATGTGATCCTCTTATACAAATCTGTTTTACCCTCATGCCGATAGTGTGATGCGGACTTGTGTCAATTGTCTGGAAGTGATCGCAAATATGGTGCAAGGCAATATGGTTGACGCCTGTTTGTGGACCTGGTTGTGGTTTGTCCTCCACCTTTCCTGCAGTCATCTTTTCAATTAGACTCTTCTGAGAAAATGACTGACATCTTACCAGACATTGGGGCAAACACTTCTCTATGTCGCGGCGAGCCATTTTTCCCTCACTGCAAGAGGGAAAGGAATTAAGTTAACTCCCTGCATTAAAGGGTATCTTCCAACTGATGCTCTTGAATGTGCCATTCAGCAACAATATCAAGACAGTCTACAATCCAGTTTTTCTTTGTTGTTGCAGCAAGCAGAAAAAGTTTAACTTTTTTAACCTTTTAACCTGTCACGGTGTGTGGCTGCTGCTCTCACACCCAGTGGTTGTGGAATGTGCCGTTGTCCTTTCATTGAAAACTGAAGAACATCCAGTTTATCATCTGCCAAAATGTGAATGCAGTATTATAAGCACGTTTTTGTGATCATCTGTGTTGTATTTGCCAAGAATAGAGCTACTGGCATTTGCTATTGAGCCATAACAATGATGTTGAGCAGGGCGGAAGTGAAGAATATAAGCTGTCCCAAGTGGACGTCATGTGCCACCTATTTTTAGCTTTTTTTAATCTCTATTTGAATCCACTGGAGGGATCCCAGAATTAATTGCTTGTTTTCTTGAAGTTTATTTTAGTTGTGGCATAATGGAAATGAATAATAGTGCACAGAGTCATTGTGAATTTTTGTACAGGACAACATCAGACTTCATATATATATATATATCCTTTCCAATAATATGTGACATGGACATCCATAAAAAAATATTTGCTGAAAAATCACCTGTTGTTTTATTATATACAAGTGTCTGTGTGTGTTGGGTTGTACTCTGTCACCTACAGATATAAAGCACCAGGTTAACCTTTAACTACTTCATTAAAGCTGGATAAAAGCATAGTCTTGATGGTGGGGCTAAAAAGCAGATCTCAGTAGTAGTAACTAAAGTCACCACGGCTGAACTGTGGTTGAAAAAAACCATCTTTAATGCAGTGCAAACGCAGCGCAGTGAAAATCCCCAAACATGAATGGAAATGGAAGGGTGCGGGGTGAATCACTCACTTGCTCTTCATCTTTGTCTTGGCTGGTGCGTTTTGAGTCTTCTGTCTGCCAGACTGGGTGGTGCAGCACATCAGGGGAACCACATCACCTCTCAATCCTTCTTACAAGGTGCGAGACACTTCAACACCTGCCTCAAACACAGACAGACACGCACAGGTGCGATAAACAGCACAGGAGCGTGCCTTCCAGCTCTGACGGCGTACGTGTGTTGTTTGCACACACATAATACACAGCAGCTTGTAGGGCTTGTGCATGTGAACGTGTTGCACGTATCACACAGTGCGCACCTACTGACTGCACGCCGTAATTAAACATTTGCTGACTTCTCATTTTCGTATTAATAACAATGGCTTTGTTCCCAGAATAACTCACCCATGGACCCGAAGCAGCACCCTGCCCCCTTCAAATATCTCACCCCTCCTCTCTCTTTTCCCTCACCAGATCCTATTAGTGACCACTTCCTGTCTTTGCTTGTGAGCGTGCTTTTTTACACTCCTCACTGAGCTTGTTCTGTGGTTGTGTACGGTTGTTTTTCCCCCTCCTTATCTTCCTGAGGCATAGCACCCCTCAGTCTTCCTCACTCCCCTTCCCCACTATACTCCTGCCAATCCCGCCTCCCTCCCTCTCCCCCGACTGCGAGTTTCACAGAGAGGGTTCGAGAGCAAGTCAGCCCTCAAGGCAAACTGTCCCGCTCGTCTATTCCCCATCATCTGTCTCTTTCTACCCGTGTGCACCCCTCTCCTGCTGGGTTTTCTGTTTTTTTGGATTGGCATGGCTGCTCCCCAGCAGATATCTAACTCCTCACCCCTACCGCCACTATCTCAGGCAGGTTTGTGCATAACACAAGCCTCTTTGTGTTTATGCGTGTATGTGTGATGGCGAGAGAAAGGGGGGAAAGTCTGCTGTCGATGCAGCATGGTAAGCAGTCTGCGCGCGAGGCTGCACAAGCCAAGTTTCCTAGACGGACACACAAACGCACCCACACACTTGCAGACAAAGATGAGGACTCTCATTTTCACAGAAGAGAATGGAGGCGGGGGATCTTTTATATTTTTCTCTTCCAAACATGTAGCTGTGCTATTGTGAGCCGCCCTCGAAGACCTACAGCATTCCCTGCACTTGCTGCTGGTTGACGCTTTCCTACTGTCTAATATAGTGTGAACAGATGCTCCCTTGATAGTCGTTGGCCTCTCGCTGTCAGCGGGTCCGTCCAATCAGCTGTCACCCTGACTTCCAAACTGAACTGTGGCCACTGTCTTCCTCGGGTGAAGCATTAGCACTGGCCGGCGTTTCCTTCTCATCTGTACCCTCTTCTGCTATCTGGCTGTGTTGTTGCCCTGAGGGAGTTTATTCTCCCCTCCTTCTCTCCTCCACCTCTTTCTCTCTCTGTGTATCGGAGGGAGGAAAGGGAGGGCGAGAAAAAGAGAGTGGCAGCAGTGGCGGAGGAAGCAGAGCTGTCTCTCTTGTGATCATCTTTCTTGGATAGAGGGATAAAAGGCAGTCCCAGGCATCAGTCGTCGCTCTCGTCTGCAGGATTTACCCAGCCTATATATTATCCTTCCTTCTCAGCTCTTTTCACCTTTTTCTGCCTCTGGACCGAAGGCGTTTACATCTTTCTCCGGCTGTCCCGAATCATCGCTTGTGCATTGAAAAAAAAGAAAGGAGCGTGTTTCCTGCTGCTGCTTGGAAACGAACAGCGAGTGTGTGTGTGTGTGTGTGCGTGTGTGTGTGCATGTAGTGTGTGTGTGACCCTTTACCCAGGAGATCCGGGGCAAGAGTGAGGGGGGGTCGAGAGCAGGGGCGTGCTCAGGGGTTGACCCTTGCACCGCTCTGTCTGCTCGTATTTATCTGGCTGCCTGCGTGTTTGTGTATGCGTGTGTGTGCTGATGTGTGCGTCCTCGCCGGCTGGGCGGTCCTAGCCTCACGCTTGGTTAGCGGCGACCAGAGAGCGGGGATGACAGGCTGAGTCCCAGCCCAGCTTCCCCACACACGGCGCCTCGTTTCTGGGTGGCTGCAGGGGCACAGCACCTTCTCTAGCTCAGTCATCCAGGACGGGACGTCTGCCTACATGTTTTAAACAAGTTGATCTCTCTTCATGACAATTCAACACTAAACCATGTTTGGATTAAAAGCACCGCTCTACTACTTGCCAGGTAAGATCATGGCCATTGTTGTGTAGAAATGTGTGTGTTTGGTGCCAGGGGGCATATATACTTGCAAACCGCAGAAACAATCATGCCCATGTTACTGTGTCTGTTTGTGTGCACTGAGAAAGTGCACCCGAGGTTTAAGGTTATCTAGTGAGTGCATCCTGAGGAGAGGCTTGTCTTTGTGCTGCTGGTCCTCGAGTTGGAACCTGAGATGTAACGCTGGTAATGCAGTGTGACAGTTGTCCTCGCTCTGTTTCACTAAGCTCTCAGCCCCTTACTGGCACGGACACCAGCAGGTAAACAGGACGGCATGAGTTTTATTTAAGAGAACCACACAGTGGGAGTGGGGGTGGGGGGGCAGACATATGATTTTATGAATGCATCTATATGTGTGGATGTGTGCCTTTGTCTGCGACTGTGCATGCATATATGTGTGTGTGTGTGTGTGAAAAAGAGTAAGTACCAGGGCAGCATAAGGTTA
>OMMV01074764.1:0-11611 GCA_900302635.1 Chatrabus melanurus
GACCAAGGTCAATGTCAGTTTGTACCGGGGTCAAATTTAAAAGTTGCTCCAATTTTGGTAGAAAGTGATGCAAATTACTGGTTGAGCCAATAGGATTAATAAATGGAATAGTTTTGACTATGTTGAATTCTTGGGCTCCAAACTAAAGGTCAAACAAGGTCAATGTCCATTGGATACATTGACATATGACATCTGTTTCCCCGTAACGTGATAACTAAGCATAACAGATGGTGTCAACTATTCCTTTTTAAAACACTATTAGCTCAACCAATAATTTGCATCATTTTTTACAAAAATTGCTCCACACACCTTGCAATAGGACTTGCTTTTCTGTACGATCGTGGCAAAATGTGCATTCTGCCGTAGGATTTGGAAAGGTGAACATTTGTGATATTCCATTCAGATTGTAGCCTAACAGAGAGAATCAGGGTGCTGCTACTTAGTTATTAGGCCACTGAGAAATAAAGTGCTAAAGGAGCTAAAAGAAACAGGAATTAAAATAAATCTTCTTGAGGGTAAAAGGATAAAAACAGGAACTGTAAGAAAGGGGGTAATAAAGTTTGATTAGGACACGATTAAAGATAAAGCCAATTGTGTGTTTGGAAATAAAAATCAGATGTCATGTTGTTGCATGATTAAGAAGCAATGAATTAATCAAAATGATTGAGAATTAATAGCCAATGTACCTTTGTGTATTTATATAAATGTAAGTGTTTTGTTTTAAGTTAAAGAAATGAATTCAAGTCATTTGTTAGATGTGTTGTAATGGCACAGAATCACTGTGAAGGTTCAGGGCTTCATGTCTGCCAGAGACGGCAGTTTGAGGAACTCATCTATGAGACTGTGAAAAGTTTTGCTGACCATTTACTGTTAGAGGAGAAATTTTAGAAAGTAAAACTCTGAGCTGACTGTAACAAAGTTAACAAATAAATATTCATATGGTGATTAAACACAATTGGTCAAAAATAATTTTAAGATGGTTATGTCTACCTTATTTTCATAAAATTATAGAAGTAATTGTAACTGCGTCAACAGCACTTTTTGAGGTCTTCGTCTTTGTGAGAAAGAATTCCTGCTGAACCAGAGAGAGGAAAAAAAAAAAAAAAAAAGACTTTTCCACTAATCCAACAGGGCATCAGACTAATGCTTAAAAATATATATTTTTTAAAATTAATAAGACTTAATCTGATATCAGCTATTATTTCATCTGAAAAATGGATTTCGTGAGTACAAAAACTTTAAAACAAGACTATAAGAATGTGATAACTGATTTTACTGAAATCTAAATTTTTCACTTCTTAGTTTTAGTTCTTAGGTTTAGCAAATGGAGCATTTTTAAACAATTTTCTATTTTTAGATATTTTGACGAACTCACAATTTTAGATTCATTTACTTTTAGACAGTTTTAGGATTTTGACAAACATTTTTGAACAAATTACAGGATTTTTAATCAAGATTTTGAATACTCAAATCATTTACACCTTTTAATTATTTTGAGTGTTTTACTGATTCCTAATTTTAATCATTTTCATGATTCTTACATTATTTCAATTTATCCTTTGTTGATTTTGCAAATTTAATTGTTTTACTAAACGCTGAGCTGAACTTTTCCCTCATTTTTATTGCTTTTATAAGCAATAAAGACTACTATCTGTAGTTGAAGGAAAGTTTCCTGTTAAGTTATTTAACCTTTTAAAAGGTTTGAAACAATAAGTCAAATAGCCTCTCCTCACTGACATAAAAGCAATAGACTTTGGTGTTCGTACTAGCTTCACAAGATGAAGGTTCTAAACAGTCCATCCTAATTTTGATTCAACACTTAGGAAGCAAAGATGACTGGAACCTTAAACTATTTTCCAACACATTTAACAGCAGTTACATTACTATCTCGGAGAAAGAAGACAGCTTGTTGGACTAAATTATTCTGCTCTCAGCCTTTATATTGGTCAGAATCTTGTTCTATTAAAAGTAGGTGAGCTGATTAATATAATATTAATTATCCGCTTTGATGCGAGGGCTGTTAATATCATGGGTAATGAACAATTCTTATTGCATCATCGTGTAGTGAGCGGCCGGCTTTAGTGTCAATGAAAACCAACAAATTTACACTTTTGAGATGCATTTTCCTCTAAAAGTAACACCTTTTTACAACAACAGGTAAAGTTGCTCACTTCTGAAGATACAGCGTGTTTTGTTGAAGAACCTCCTGTGACACACAATAGCAATACAAATTAAATAGTAACTAATAATATATTAGGCAACTAGAATAATGTGGTAAATAAATAAAAAGGCTAGGAATTAATAGGAGGTAGAGATTATCAAAGTCACATTTTGCTTTGGTTTAAAAAGGTAAAAAATTAAAAGTATTAGTGGAAATGGTCTTGGTGTTACAATCACATATGTGACTGGTCTCAAGCCTATCCCACTTTGAGTTTATACTTATTAGCCATTATAAATGCATCACCCAAATGTACACAGCACAGACTTGAATGCCAGGTCTGTAAATTGCAAAAACTTACCCCATATCGTTGTTGTATTCCTACCAGTACTCTGACAACCTGCGGTATGCATTCCTCTGCACCCTCGATCAGAGCGTTTTCTGGGCCACTGAAGCGACTCACATCCACCTCAGGGACAAACGCCCAACGATACCTGTACATGGAACAGATGCACAAAATGACTACAATATCTAGAAAATATAATCTCCTATTCAAAGACTTCAAATAATAATGGCACATGACAGCTGAATGTATATAAATAAATAAATATATATATATATAATGTATATAAATTCTGAGGTCCTCTGGTTCTGACTTAGACTCTTACATCTGGAAGAGCGGCATCTTTTCTGGGGGAAAAGCCAGAGATGTATCCAGAAACTTGCAGGCTGACAGGTACATGTCCAGCTCTGTCTGGGAGAAATTCACGGGCCCATTTCTGTCATTGGATCCACGCATCACTTTAGTCACCCTGTATGGCATAAAAGGGAAAAAATGGATTTAAATTAAGAATGTTAACAGTAAAATGTAGATTTGAGAACAAAGCTATTAACTTACTTTGAAACTTCTTTTTCTGTGTGCAGTGCTTTCTCTAGACGTGTAAATACACGGATCTGAGAACCAAAACAAAAATTTACATAAAAATTAAAGAAAAGAGACCCGTGCAAAAAAAAACAATAAACGCCGTCAGTCAATGGTACCGTACCAGTTCTGTGACCATGACAGGCCAAAGACAGGTGAGGTGCTGGGGAGAAATCCGCAATACGAGAACTCGAAACATCAGGAAAATCTGAGCTGAAGTCGCTGTGCTTGGATTCATACGCAAAGTCTCGGTGAGACGCTCTGGACAGAAAGGACGTAAGGTTCATAACCTTTACACAAACACGCTCACAGCCCCCACTACAAATGAACACTACAGTTGTAGTTGTAGTTTTGTAGTGTTCACTACAAAACTACAAATGAAAGTCACCTTGAATAAGGGGCAGATAGAGATGATACTGGTCGAGTTCACCACTGAACATGGCAAATGCCTGACGCTTAAGCAGCATGGGTTTCTGGTCCACGTTAGCAAACAGTTTCAGGGATCCACTCTGCATACCTACATACAACAGATACATGTTTTACACATGAATAAAGTTTGTCATGAGATCACTTTTGGACATTTGAGAGATCTTGTAGAATGGGTATAAAATGTACACAACACTCACTCATCAGGTCTTTAAACATAGTCTTCTCATGAGTCAGCAGGTGGTCAATGATGGATTTCCAACTATATATTTCAACACATGTAGAAGTAAAACAGGATTAATAATGAGACACTGGTGCTCTTCCTTCATAATGCTACAGTTACCAGACTAATTACTTTAACAGATTTTAATATAAAGATGCAAGATCATGAGAAATCAATAGAGGAGCAATTTCTTTAAGGTACCAGAAAGAACGGGAACATAGAACATGTTCTGCATCTTTATACGATTGCTTTCAATTCCAAAAGGAACTATGACATGTTGAGACTGTAATTTACAGTTAGGTCCGTAAGTAGTTGCATGGTGACCCGTTTTGTAATTTGCCTCTGTACGCCACCACAATAGAGTTGAAATGAAACGATTAAGATGTATTAGTCGTGCAGACTTTCATGTTTAATTCAAGGGGTTTCATAAAAATATCACAACCATTTAGGAATTGTAGCTCTTTTTATACACAGTCCCTCCATTTTCAGAGGTCACAAACAATTGGACAAACTAGAAAAAAAGAATTAATTTGTGTCTTTAGACAAGTCAGAGGATGGATACATGAACATTTCCAAGTCACTGAATATACCTTGGATTTCATTTACATCAATCATTAAGAAATACAAACAGTATGGTACTGTATGGTGAATCAGTCTGGAGTAGGCAGTTTTTCAAAACCAAGTGTGCAACATGGAGTCTAGTGAGGGAAGCCACCAAGACACCCATTACAACTCTAAAGGCTTTTGTGCCTGTGACTGGAGAAATTGCACGTAGTGCAACTTTTGTCTGTTACACCACCAGTGACAGCTTCATGGTGCAGTGGCATAGAGAAGGATTTTCATAGAAGCAAACTGATCAACTCTAGGCTCAAGTTGCCCATGTGTCTTCTGGCAAACTGTAGCTGAAATTTCATGTCTTCTTGTAAAGAAAATCCTTCTCAGTTCCATTACCATGGATACTATATCCATCATATCATGGGCGTTCCAAGAATTTCCTTACCATAAATAACTCCAAACACTTAAAGTAGTAGGATAGACAGATGGGCTACATAGTGTGTAATTACTGTTAATAAGACTTATTTTTGGTTGATTTCCCTGAATTTCCCAATAACTACAGTAGTGGTGAATGATTGATAAACATTTCTTATTTTCCCAACACAAACTTATTCTAACCTGTGTGCACATAAGGCATCCATTGTGAAGAAGAGGGGATCCATATAGAGTTCAAATGCCTCTTTCCTCCAGGCTCTTTTGGTGTAAGCGTACCCACTCAGACTACTTAGCAGCTGAGCACCTGCTTCAAAGCTGGGCATATTGTAAGCACTACAAGAGACAAACAACAGTACAGCAACTTTGTGAAGACCAGAGACCAAAGCTGATTGATTTAACAGATACCTGAATCTCAATGCATACAGTAATTACCTGTGATTCTTCAAATAGGGGAAAACATAGTACATGAGCCGAGATATAAGAGGAACTGCTTTTTCCTTCTCATCACTGCGGTACACCATATCCAAAAGTGGTGCCAAGATCTACACAATGAGAGTCTGTGTTAAGGGATACATTGAGCAAAAATTCCCCAACTCCTCATAAATAAAGGCACAAAATTCTACCTCCGCCAGGAGTATGAGGGCCTGAACGCTGTAAACTGAAGGTGCTGAGGAGGAAACCATGGTGGTACCTTGAGCCATTGACTCTGTAAAGGAATTAATGGAGACAGAAAGGTGATTTACAAACTTTGAACAAATGTGACTGACTGTCCGAAGCGGAGAACAATCAGATTTATTGTAGGCTTCTGGAGGAGAAACTTGTTCCATTACATAAGTTTACATATATCTGAAATGTTGAATTTCAATAGACCCTATCACATTTCAAATGTTATAATTTGATGTATAATCTACAGCTCTGCCAGTGTTACTAACTACTGATTCCAAATGACTGTTAAGGCTACAACTAACACCTGGGACACTGGTTTACCAAGAATATTGGGACAGATTTCCAATCTCAGACAAATGTGACAAGGAATGAAAAGTGTTTCTATGGCAACTGAATTAGACTGCAAGTTTTACTTGGTCCAGTCTGCCAAAGACTAAATAGATATGTTATTTTAGTTTTGTACATTAATGTTAAATTGAAATCACAAGAATAAATACGTAGAGTTGATGCTTGCAAATTTCAATCAACTATTTGAAGCTTACTAAGGTGTCAATAGTTACCATAATGGTCACCATCTGCATCATCAGGGTCATCTGCCTCAAGACAGACCTGTGGCTGAACTTTGACCTCAAGGTTCCGACTGAGCCAGCTGGTCTGCTCCAGAGATGACCCTGCAATCCCGCCAACTGCCTCCAGGACCCGCTGAGTCACCTCCTGCACAATCACATTGTTACCACATATAATGTACATACAATCACAGTCAATATTTTAGTGACTGCACTTATCAAGTGCAACTAGCAACATCATACCTGCAGGTCTCGAGTATCCTTCTTATTTTCCAGGTTGGGCAGCCTATTAATGAAGTCATTGAGGATACTGTGTATTAAAACAAAACAAAAAAACAAATAAAGTACGGAGTTATGGGTTGCAAACTAACATTTCCAGAAAACAAAATTTTGCCAAAGGAAACTAAAATAGAAAGAACAGCAACAACTGAACTGATTTATTGACAGTCTTATGAAAATGTACCCAGCCATGTACCCGGGTGTTACCCGAGTGTGAGATCTCGTAGACATTTGTGATTGCTTCGCCTCTCACAGTATGGTTGCTAAGCAACACACACACATTTGACCTTTATATACAAGATTAAGGTAATCAATAACAAAGATGGAACTGAGTGACATTAAAGGCGTCTTTAATCTTTCTCACTGAGCTTTGATCTTGATTGATCAATACTTTTATCTAATTAACATTAGGAGCTAATGCATGCCATGTATTGAAGATTAAAGCCATCAACAGTATCAAAGACGAAATTGACATTACATCAACTTTAGGATAATTGCTAAGTATTTGGACATTGCAGACAGACAGGAAGGAAGGAAGTGGGACTTTTAATTTGGAAGGTCTGTGAATGTTTGGACATTCCCTGTTCATCCCTGTCTTCATAATGAATTAGTTGCCGCGGTAACCGTTGCTAAGCAACAGGCCAGTTATCATTTGGACAGGCAGAAAGGCACATACATACACACACCGACATACAACTGGCTTTGCGATATAATGATAATGAAGATTATGGGTGTATATTGTCTACGTCTTTCATTACTTTTTTGATTAAAAACATGCCAGGTTTGAGTGGAATTTCTTTAAAAAAACTTGCTAGTGCGACAAATGAAAGTAGTAATATTTTATACTGAATATGTGAAGATCTGAACAGACCCCAGCAGTAAGAAGTGTCCAGGTGGGGCCAAGTTTAGCTGCACAGACTCCCGTAAGAGACTGAGGAGAGGAGCCACATTTTCCTGCAGAGCCTGAGCTGAAATACTACACAAAGAAATACAGGCAAAGAGTTAATAAAAAATAATAATAAAAAAAAAATTTGTGGAAAGGCCAGGACTTGCATTGTACTATACCACTCACCTCTGGACATAAGTGTAGCTGAACTGTAACATGGGGATATCTACCAGGGTTGACTTCTGAGAGACCATAGAAACAAGAAGAATTAATTTGGACAAAAACGCTTGCTTGGATGAATAGTCTGGTGTGTCCAGTTTGCCTACCTGGTCTCCTTTGATCTGATGGGGTTTCTTCACCACCTCCTTGATCAAATATAGGATAGTACTTGTGTGCAAGGTGCTCAGGGATTTCACCAAATCCACAATGATCAGACGAGGTTCACTGGCCACAGGTAAAACCTACAGAAGACAAAAGCCTAATGAGCCCACCGGGAGCCTTAAAGCTAATTTTAAATCAACTTCTTGTTTTTCTTTGTAACAAGGTGGCAGTTCTTACTTTACTTTTGTGTCTCCTCTTACTCTTCCTGCTGCTCCACACTGCTCCCACTGAAGCCATGAGCTGAACCCCATACTGCCCAGTCAGAGGCACCAGGAACTCCAGGATTCTTTGCCGCAGAATCTACAGTATAAAGCCACAATAATGTACAGTCTGCTATGCAGGAGAACTAAGAAATATAGCACAAGCTTTATTAAAAAAAACAAAACACTAAAAGCTGTTTAGCATTATAGGCGAAAAAAAAAAAAAAGGCTGAACATGTTGGTATGACATCCACACACACCTTGGTGTTTTTGAAGTAAACGGAGGTAGAAGTGTTTCTGCTGCTCTGGGCAGAGTCAGATCCCCGTTTCTGAGACTCTTCCCTCCTGACCACACCCCATAACAATGCCATACTATTGAACATGTGTGGTAGAGCCTCGATCACAGCGTTGCGAGCATTACGGATGTCCACGGGATCACATGCAACCAAGGACTGACAGAAGAAGTAAGACAAGCAAATTACATTTCTTATTATTACATTCTGTTCTTAAAGGAGTCCCAGGCTAACAAGCAGCCATATAGAAGAGGTGGCTAGTGGATACTTGTCACTTTTGAGCTATCTTTACAGGTGTTACACTGAAAAGAGTAATATCAGATCTATAATTCTATACATAGGGTACTGGCAGGGGCAAAATGTACATGCAGTGATGTCTATTCCTAAGTTATGAGGCTCAGGTAACAGAATAATATTGTAATGACAAATGTCACCATTTCGGTGCGAAATTAGCGTTTATGTCCTTATACATTCACCAAGCATGCATCTTTATGCGTGTCTGACGTCTCTCTCACCTGCTTGTTTTCTAGCAGACAGTAGTGTGTAATTGTTGTCAGGCCTTCAAGTAAAGTCAGAGGGTAGTCAGGAGCGATGTTCTCCCTTCTACCACTCAGGCTGAGCAGAAGGCAGAAACATGTCACTCATGGTAGTAAACAAATAACTAAAACTCAGACAAAGAAATGGGCTGGTGGCTAAGGTAAGTGGATAACTCTATAATTGGCCCCTTTAAACAGTTTCTTTACATTTGAGGTCACTTCTAGATACTTCTAATGACATTATCACCTCTTCAGTGGCGACAAGAAGCAGTTCACCGTTTATGTTTTTAGCTTGCCCTGTACAATTACATTATGTAGCCGGTTAGCAGCCGACAGCGTTTTGAGTTCTATATCAATATTTCACCGATTAAAACTGTTTTTGTCTAGAGTGACAAGATGAAACTCAAAACATTTATATAAAAAAAAAACAAATAGACCCCACAGCCCAGGCTGAAAAATACCAGTTTCCCTTTAAAACATTGTTCATTATTAAGCTTCTGAGTTTTCTGCTCACCTATGATAATTGGGTCACATGAGAGAAATACTGTTAATATAAAAAATAAAAAAACCCGCTGAAAATAAAATACGTGGGTATCGTTAGGGCACCAACAGTAGCGTTAAATTACCTCACGACAGTGCTTTTTTCAAACCTGAGAACTGTACAGTGTAGTTATTAATGCAAGCTTGAATTTGATGATTACTTACAACCTATACTTCTAGTGATATCATTAAACTAATTTACCACATGCTACATCAGTCATAAAGAAACTGACTGGAGATAGCTTCTAAGTCCTACCCAGGGTTGGTAAAAACCAGTATAGCAGTAGCAGAAAGAGGGGAGGAAAAAACAAAACACAGAGCTGGCCATATTTGTTCAGATGTTTTCTACTTACACACATGCCCACAATCAAAATACTATGATGTCCGAGTTTTTGGTTGCAGTAAAATATTTCAAAACGAAACAAAAAATTCTCGCCATCAAAGGTAAGTAGAGCACCCAGAGGGATAATTGCCATCAATGTTTTAACGTGATTAGGGTTGTAAAAAAGTGAACTCATCCTTCAGTTTTAAAATAAGATCTTTGTGTGGTTTTCACTTTACCTTTGATGGGACTTTCCTCCATCATGCTCATACAATCTGACCAGCTCATCCAAGTTTCTGCAGATCTGAGTGATGACTGGAGCCACAATGATGCCTAATGAGCGACCCAAGTAGGGCAGAGAGGAGCAGAGCAGTGACACCCAGTGAGGATGCATGGCGTAGCCGTACTGTGGCTGCAGAGCTCTGGCCGCTGAAGAAACAAACATTCCTTGGGCTGTGATGGGGTGACTTGGGACATATTGCACAGCCTTAATAGACTGCTGGAAAAGGACAGCCGTCTGCCACTCACGAGCAAGAGGTGAGCTGGCGGAAGGAGGATTCTCCACAGGCTGGCCAGATGTGCCACCTGACCCAGCTATGGACATAACCCCACCAGGCCACACATGGTACTCCAGGACTATAAGAGCCTGAAGGAGTTTGAGTAATTCCATTTGTAATGGGTACTGCTCCTGTCCGCCTCCTGTTCCAAGATTCACCAGGCTCTCCTCCGATAAGCCTCCCTGTTCGTCCAGCAGTTCCACAAACTTGGGTGGCTCCTTGTCCATTCCCTTCTGGCTGACATACATGGAGGCAGAAAGTGTAAGCAAGGCATACTGCTGAACATTACATCCTGTGAGGAGTCTGCGGATTGGCTCCAGATTAGCTCCACTGGACTCTTGTCCCTGCGCTACAGTACCAAGCTGGCTCACCAGCCCGGTCAGTACCTCTACACTCTTCACCTGAACCTCCCTGTTTCCTTGCAGGTCATGAGGACTCAGGCTCAGGTATGAAGGGTAGTGAGAGCGCAAAAATCGCAAGCATAAAGACACCAGCAGTTCAATGAGCAAGGATGGAGGAACAGAGGGCGAGGAGGAAGGGGAAAGCAGACTGCCGTAGAAGCCCTTCCCATCTTGGGCCTGTTGGTGACGTTGTAATAGGTTCGAGACCAGGTTTAAATGGGAAGCAGAGCTTGTGTCCAGAGATGTGGAGGAGAGTGCATCCACCAGAGGGCGCTGTGCACTACTCCTCAGGACGCTGCTTAGCAGTGCCAAGCCTTGTAGCAGATGGCGCCAGCCGCCCGTCGCAGGGTACAGCAGTACATGGCGGAACAAAGAGTCAATCGCCTCTCTCTTCTCACGTTCCTGTTTAAGCAGGCGAGACTGAGCCATGTTTTCTAGTTCTAGATCATCCTCATCCTCACTTGACAGCGAGTCAGATGCCTGTGTGCGTTGAGACTCTGCCCTGTGGAGGCCATTGACCACACCTCCTTCCTCCATACTGCTCTGGTAAGTGGCTGTGCCAGAGCTGGAGTTCTCTGTGGATTCTTGGGCCCCACTGGTGTCATATGACTCAGTATGCTCACTCTCTACCTCCTCCTCCTCTCCAACCTCTACTGGATTCTCCTCTTCTGTCTCTTCACTTTCACTCCTAGAAACCACCAGGTCTGGTGGTTTGGCGGACTCTGGGTTGTGGTCCAACTCTGTCCACAGGGATTCCCGGTCAACAACATTCTTGACATTTAAGGTGGTGACTTCTGTTGCCATGGTATCTGCAGATGTCCCACAAGTTCTAGTTGAGCTTTGAATTCTGTTTAGAACCTTCAGGTTACCTTGAAAGCAAAGATGATATTTTAAAACTAAACACCCACACATAAAATTAAATTTCATTCACAAGAAGAATAGAAAAAAAAATGGTCTCACCAGCAGCAAGGTTGTGTTTGATGCTCTGAATAGAGCACCTTTGAGTGGAGGGGTGAAGCAGCAACAAAAGAATTGGTTCGAGTATCCGAATTACATCATTGAGAGACAAAGCTCTGATCAGCCAACAGTGAGCTGCTGCACTTATTGAGCCATCTGTACAACTCAGGCTGTCCACCACAACACACAGAGACCTGAGAGAAATGCACATTTCAAAAGTTAGATGCACGATTCACAAAGCAAATGAGAAGTCAATAGGATTTTTCTATTACTTTTATACTTGCAGGTTAAAATTAGGAAAAAAAAAA